>JPKZ01001275.1:18458-32795 GCA_000803305.1 Toxocara canis
ATTAGAGAAATGAATCGACTTAGGAAACATGGTATAATGTTACGTTTTAGTCAAACAATGCCCTAATCGTATCGACATCATGCATGCATGCATTATATTTTCCATGTTTTGCGGTTAAATTGCTCGTGCAAATTGTGCACGTAAATTCTATTGAGTGCCACATTCGAGAAGAACATCAATTTGGAATTTTGTAGCACCAAAGGATCTGCTGCACTGATATACGCTTCAACAATTCTGCTTATAAAATCAGCAAAAGTTTCAAAAATTTCTAATAAAAGCAATAAAGTGCTCTTTATAACGGACGTATTTATACGCTCAACCATCTATCTGTTCAACCATATTGGCCAAATCGTCGGCCAAAATTCCATTTTCGGCCATGTCGGTCAAATCGTCGGCCAAAATTCCATTTTCGGCCATGTCGGTCAAATCGTTGGCCAAAATTCCATTTTTTTGCAATCGTTTTATTGAAAGACAGTTGTTTTTCCAATTTTTGGTGTCCATGTTTCTCGCTGAAATCAAATAGCCTAAATTATTCTTACAGAATTTTATAACGCTTTTTTTTCCAGGTATTATTCCCAGCTGAAACTTCTTTACGAACAAATGCACACACCCAAACGAACAAACATAAAGCTGCTACAATGCGCGGCTTTACATATCTAAATTTGCGCAAACACTTCGAAGGAAATTAAAGCAAACCAGATTTTTCACGAATTAAAACTTGTTCTATGCAGCAATCGAATTTTTTTTCCACACAATTTTTAATGTTTTGCGCACGCAAAAAACTTTTTTCAAAGTGTAAATTGGCATACCTGCGATTGGTATCACAGAATTTTATGAACAACGATATCATCATATTTGACAATTTTATAAAAAGTTTTAAAACATGTTAAAAGTAGAAATTGACGTGTGCACAAATTTCGCTTATTGGAAGCGAAAATCAAAAAGAAACAAAGCTATGGATTCTCCAAATGATATAGCTAGTTCATGATCATTAATTATGAATTAGTCTCGACCTCCTTCCTAACTTCTAGGCTCTATTATATGCAATTTTTACGTTTTGTCACGGATAGCGCTGTTTTTATTTTTACATATAGAACTCATTTCCCCATACAAGAGACCGTCTCAAATGAACTTTACTTTTAACTGAAAGTTGAGCAGTTCTGTGCGTAACAGTTATGAGGGTTTAATGCACAAATATCACCCAATAACCGGATGGATTAGCATTCGAGGATGAGATGGAGAGGAAATGTGCAAAGCACAGAAAAAAATTTACTTACATCACATCTACTCGTCTTTGATTTATTGCAATGCAAATTTATTGCAATTGTATTGCAAAAAAAAGGATGATATTGTAAAAATTTTTTCCTTGAAAGCCATTTTGGCCATTTTGGCCAAAAATTGGCCATTATCAAGTCAAGCAACCTTTCGCAAATGTATTTAGTTGCGTTTCGATGCGATTTGTTGCAGAAAATTTTCAATTTCACATCCCAATCGATTAAATGAAACAATGAAAAATGAAGAGTATAGCGATAGTAAAGAACACTGAAAAGTTTAAAAAAAAAACCAAAAAAATGAAAAATGATTTCGAGCTGATGAAATCACTAAATAAAGTATGTGAGAAAAAAAGATGAAAAACTTTGGTTTCAAAATGAAAAAAAGATACTCATCGATTTGATAGAGATGCTCGTCTACATAGGTGGGATTTTGATGAAAATTACAGTGCATGCAACTTTTTAATAATTGTAACCTATAAGAGAAACGATCAGCTTCTAATGAAGACGAATGACTTTTGAATTAATAACGATTAGAAGTAATCAATGGATGGTAGTGATTGTTTTGCGTTCGAATTGATCTTTGCTAAAAATTTCAGAAATTAATCGATCTGAGCGGATCTCTTCGCTTTCATGATCAACTAAAAATTTGCATACTATTATTATTTGCATAAAATAGTTATGCGTTAACTAACATGGGTGATAATTAGACGAATAAACAAAAATTCAAAACTTTTGCTTCCCATTCTCGCCACTCATTAATTAGTTTAGTTCATATTAATTAGTAATTAAATTTTTGCATCCGCTTATTCATTTTTCCATTTTTTTTAAAATGAATTTTTCCATGATTTGTTTCATCCGTTTCAATAATCATGAATATACCACATGCCATACGATAGTAGTTTATCGCTTCACAACAGTACAAGCTGTTTGCTTGTTAGTTGTGAATTAGCCTAGCAGATTGGTTAAGTGTAGCGGTTAGGATCGCATCAAAGCGAACAATTGGCTTCATTGCTCTTATTCAGAAACTTTATGCCGGATTCCAAATTTTGAAGTGATCTTTCTAATTAGAAGGGGCCTTAATTGGGAGGGGTGGGGAGGGGGGAAGGGAGAGGTAGGGTAAATCTGATGGAGGCGATCCTATATGCATTTCGTCTTATTTATAATTCGAATAATGATGACCATTGCAACAAAAAAACCCTCCACTATTCATAGCACGTTGATTAAACAAAACTCATTTGTGCAAAAAATCGCTCGTGAAGCTGTTAAAAATTTGCCCTTCATTTGAATGGTTGTGAACGAGAAATCTTGCTTTGCTGAATTTGGCAAACTAAAGAATGTAAACGACCATGATCAAATACAAGTCATAAAATAGGTAAAGAAAAGACGCAAAGAAAATGTAGAGCAAATTAGAGGACATAAATAAATTTGGGACGTTTGTAACGATGAGAAAAGGATGTCATGCCGCAACGAAATGATCACAACCTTTAAACGAACAATAAGTGATTGGTTTGCTGCTCTCAACGACCGACGACCGATAAACAACACAGCTCTCACTTTCCCACATCCCTCTAAACAACACGTAGATCTTGTTCGTTCATTTTATTCGTTCCACTCGAACTCACGGAGATTGCGCTTTTTTTACAAGCAATTGAAGAGATTGTGTATTGAAGAGAGGACGATCGGACGATGATGAGAAGGAGAGGAGGGCGGGGAAGGGAAAAGGGGAAGGATTACTCGATATGCATGCCTGTGAGGGCACAATAGATCACCTTTGTGCAAAGGCAGCTGTAATATCATCGATTCTCGAATCGATGCAGCTGACAACTATGCCCACACGTGATTGTTCTGACCAGTTTCGGAACGCCTGGTGGTCAGCCTGCTGATGATTCGTCAGCACAAAGGTACGTTTCAAATATGCGTCTTATATGAAATTCCGGCATATATATTGCAGTTTGACCGTGTATTACATGCCTAATATATAGACAGATGAATTGTATGACCGTCAAGAGAGATACATGAATGAACTCAAGATATAGTAATTATGCAAGCAAAAAGATTAACTCGGGATTGTTCATTTTCTTAAGTAGGATAACAATAGTGGGAGGGAGTTGATTTGAATTTTTTTTCTTTTTGGCGTCTACACTACCACCGTCTCAGCAAAGGCCGATTTCTTAACAATTTCGCTCTAGTACTAAAATTGCGTCTTCCTGAGTCCGCATCCGTCCATAAAATGTATAATTAATTCGGCATTCAAACTGGTGACGTAACCGGTCCCTTACCCCCCACCCCCCTCCCCCATCGTCTCCCATCCTTTATGCCTCTACCGCCTCCGTTCGCTCTGGTCCCTCTCTTCCAATTTTGAACTTGCATGTTGACACCTTTGTTCCTGGTCTCAGTTCTTAAAGACAAGATAAACCAATTTTTTCTGCTAGCATCTTTTGAACTGCCGCCAATTCAGTTAGACGAGTTTTAGCATACCGTAGAAATAAGTCACATAAATGTGGCCTGTTGGAAGAGTGGGGGTGAGAAAGCGAGATAGAATGTGCGGTAGTTAAAAAAAATATAAGTCACAACCTCTATGCGATCATTAAAGGTCTGTAATAACATGTTGGCTTTACTGTACATTTGAACCATCAGGAATGGTCTAATTATATGTATCACTCGAAATCTGGCATGATTTATGGCACCAATGCTTGAAAGGTGAAAAAAACAACACTTTTTTTGTTGGGTTTACAGATTTCATGAGGAACAAGTTGAAAGTATGCCGAATATAAAGCATTTCAGCCAATCAGAACCAGATATAAAACAAATGCGATTTGAAACTTTGGAAAATAGCCAATATTTATATCACAAATAGTTCGAGGCCTCGGATCAGCGATCCTCAGGTGGAGCAAATCCAGTTTTTTGAAAGATATCTAGTGGATTAATTATAATCGTTTTCAAAATGATTTTTATTAATGTTTCAGTGGTATCATTGGATGTTGCCCTGAACAAGAGCACTTTTTCGTGGAATCGATAACAGGATCGTGTGAGCGATTCTCTAATGACGCAAAAAAAAGGAGCGGCAATATCTGACAAGGTCGATAAGATAATATACATGCGGGCTGATAAAAGCGAAAATGATTGATAGCGATAGTGATTAAATTTTACAACTGATGCTTGCAAAAGATTTGCTCACTCAAACATTTAAAAAAAAATTCCAATCATGCGCAGCACTCATTGATACTTTTACTAATTATCTAGTTTTTTATTTTGAAAAATTATATTGTTTAGCTTTTCGATCAGATCAAATGATGTAAGAGTTACATGAGATTTTGGGCAGAAGTTTTGTTCTCGATGCTTAATTTCGTGAATGCCTTAATTTTCGTTCATATTCAATCCCTAAATATAAAATGAGGTAAGCATTGTTGCAGATTGAACAATGTAAGATAGAATAAAGTCAATTTCATGCCAGCAAACCATTGGCTAGGTGGGATAAGTGATGTGGAAAGAATTGAATAAGCGAAGGGGAAGGGGAGAGGGAGGAGGAGAGAAAGATATTCGAGTTGAAGTACATCCATTTCTATAATAATTGATGTACTTTTTGAACGCCAACGCATCCTAACTGCGTTCATTTTTCATAATTGACCAATTGAATCGTATCGTTTCGCTACGCCATTTGCAAACCCCCTCCAGTGCTCTCGACCCCCTCACCCCAATCCTTTTCCGTCCGTCTTTCGGAAGATGAGATGCCGAATACAACCAATGGTCACGAAATATGCCTTCACTTCCTGCTTTTTCGTTTAGTTTCGTTTCTCCAAACAGCATGTATGGCGCACACATTGGAAGAAAATTGAAATACTATGGAAGTAGGATGTTGAAGCACGCTTTTTATTGACATGTACATGAACGGACATCGTTTAAAAATTAAAGCTTGTTTTGATGTGTACAAAAGGTGATACAGGATCTGTTTCTCTTGACTGTGGAAGTACGTTTGCTTAAGAACATGCAACTAGTGCTGCTATAATATCTCATATGTGAATCATGATAAGCAGTAAAGTAGAAAATTGTTGCCCATATATAACTTCGACTATCTTCACTTTTTTTTTTTCTGCAAATGATGCTGCAGCAGAATAATGAAGCTTACGCATTCAATGATGGGCCGCAAACGTAGATTCTTTTTCGTACTTTTTATAAACGCAAAACAAACCTTTTAGAAGCTAGAAAGCTTCCATGATTAGGTTTGCGAAGTTTATGATAATATTTATCCCTACTATATAGAGTAAAATATTGAAATTTTTTAAATTGTAAATGAAATTTGTTATAAGTATAGCGATCATTTGTGTTAAGCGATTATTTATGTGCAAAGATAACGTTAGTTTTCGATATAAACGAATTGTTGCAAAAACCGATGCGTTGAAAAACTCTCTTCTAGAGAGAGATGTATGATTTTTGTAGACTAAAGAAACAAAACACGCCTATATCATTCGATTCTAAATTAAACCAGCCAGAGCTGGACCACCCACTAGCCAACCAGACGCCAAATGAACAAATGCAAGGCTTTTCAAATAGACCATTGAGTTATGGTGTTACCTTATTTTGAAATGCTGTATTTTAAAACGAACAATCCTCTTGATCAAAAAAGATGTGAGTATCGTGATCAGTGAGTGTTTTTCGTTGGATTTGTAGTGAAATTATTTCTCGTCTATCGACTAAATAAAACATAAAAATTTCCAACGAATATCATGACGATCAGCATGCGATCAAAACTCATTAACCGAACCATACGTACATGATATGGTCGAACGGTTATCAAATAGATAGGATATATGCTGGAAAAGTAAATGTGATCGATGAATGAATGAGTTGATTGGGTTATATGAAGTGATCGGTGATCGACATTCATGTCGGGTATTGATTGGGTTATATGCAGGGATCGGCGATCGACATTCATGCCCGGTATTATAATAGGCGGCCGGCCATCTTTTATATCATTATCAAACGCATACATGTGACGCGTTTCGTGGAATGTAACTGAAAACCCGTAAAACTTCATCTGTTGATCAACATCATCCCCGTTCGTTGTGGTGCACACAACTACGCAATCGTTCGCATAGTTCCTTCTTTTTATGCTCAATGTTCATGATTCGTTTTTCCTGCCACATTTTGCATGCAATTCTTTCCATGTTTTGTTTGTCTTCGGCGATTGGTGAAGATCCTTTTCACGTTTTTATTGATTTTGTTATCATGGTTTTTCCCTTAAAATTCTATCGCTATCTTCTAAATAGGCAGTTTTTTTTTTCTTTCAGCTTTCTTTAATTTTCTACCTAATCAATGCTTTTATATATCTGTTATAAAAGGAAGATTTTCAGCTCATTTTTTTCGTTTCAAATTGGTTAAAAAAGCGTTTCACTTATTAGACGAAAAAATTGCATGCCAAACTTATCACCATTATCAATATGTATAATTTTTCATATATAACTTGTCATATGTATAACTTATCAATATTTAACTTATCAGAATATTTATAATCTTTTACGATTTTTGGGAACTACTAGAAAAGTATACAAGAAGAATCAGAAAACCATTCATCCGTTCGTGCAGTTCAGTCAAACTGTATTTGCATATCATAGTGCTATTTTATAACTTTCCTATGATTGAAATGGGAAACTTAACAGTCATAATTCCTAGCAAGCTATCCGAATGCCCATCATAAATCCACAAAAAAACAGAGCAGTTCCCTGTCTCACAAATGGTTCCACAACATTTATCATAACATTTATCAACGTTATCACCTTTATCACAATGAATGATAATATGTATAGTAGGTAACATTGACGCAATGTTCTTGGAAGTGTCTTATATTTTGTCATTACATCGGCAGTATAATTTCGCTCATTTTCGTTGCAGATCCAATAATTATGTTTCATATTGCGATTTGTTTTCGCAAAAGAAAATAATGATTGAGAGGTGCAGAAAGTGATTGAAGCTGTTTGCATGTCATTTTCTTTCCCATAAATGAAAAACTTTCGCAATGATTTAATCAATAAATCAATAAACGCAGTGATTTAATCAACAAATCAATAAACGCAATTATTTAATGTGCAGCTTTCAAAAACGGATCAACATGTTGATTACATTGTGGGCGCTTTGCTGTTGGATCTGTATTCATCGAGTTAAGGCGCAATATGGAGTAAGTTTTCTATGCATCCATACAATTCATAAATTCCATTTAAAAACTCAATAACTGGTTTAGTGATATAAATAACGGAACGACTTACTTACTTATCGGCGCATCTACCTTCCCACTTGCCTAGTCCACCTATTTACTTACTTATTTACTTACTTACTATTTACCTAATAAGTCACTCACGCATTTAGGCTGATCGCCGTCGGCCAATTTCCGCTATGATAAACTTCGGCTAGATGTGGCATTGTTCATTTGACTGTAGCACAATTCAGCTAAACCTGATCACTGATCAAAAGAACAGATCAATACCGTCTTTTTTTGTTTTGCACACTCCTTCCCTCATTTATTGAGTTGAGTTTCCTAGCTATGGCTCTTTTCTAAACTTTATGATGAAAGTAATCTGCCTCTACATCGCTTATTCCAACTAGTTTACTTCATCATTGCTCAAAAAAGCATTCCTAGCTTATTGAGCTTGTCGCACTTGTAAGTCGTTGAAAATTTCAATGATATCTCAACTGAACCCGGGAATAGGTATTACCCGCAAATTTTAGGATTTCTGGGCAATGATCCGGAAAAAAACTCATCGTCAAACAGTGAAAGAATTGGAAATTTTGAAAATTTTCAAAACGTGGTAATTTTGCATTCTTATTGATTTTGCTTTTGCATTTTGCATTGATTTTGCACGTGACAATTTTGCATTTGCATATTCTTATCGAATACAAAATTTTGGCCCTTCAGCATTCGTATTTTACCAGAAACTTCTGCAATTTATTTGCATAGCATGAAGATATGTTTTGTTATTCGAAAGCATGACCCGCATTAATTTGAAGCGAAAAATTTGGCATGAGATTCGATGGCTAGCCAAAAATTTTTTTGAAATAGAGGCGGTTGAGGAAGTCAGGCTTATTTGTTTATAATTCGATAAAAACGATTCAGTATCGAGCAATATACAAGAACGGATATTTTGTCGATGTTCGGCCAGGACGTGAGATCGCCTCAGCTCCTGGAGGTTATGGTGGTACGGTGGTGAATAGAGTGGACATGAAGGGTTTTGAAGATACCGAACGCAAAGGAATGCATCTGTTGCCATTTGTTGACAACAAGAAGATTGAATTGCCTGATACATCGCGATCACGCTTCACTGTTGGACCACCCGGTATCGATACCGATATATTCTTGGGGGTACGATTTTACTGTGACAACTTATAAGGAAATCAAGAATATTTATCGAGCAACAATCAATATCGTCCAATTTTTTTTTAGCTTTGATGTTTGCAAAGTTGCTCTTCCGAAATATCGTTTAGCACGAATAAAACGTCCGGATTAGCTCATGATTTACCTCAGTGGATTGAACTGAATTGAACTGAGTGAATTTTGATGGGTGCAAATATCGAATAGGAAATATATCATAAGTCCGAGAAATAATTACCCTGACATTCTATTTATGAGGCCAAATTTTGTATTCACTTAATGCCGTCAACATTCAGATACACAGTTGACATAATATGCAGCTGAAAATGTCAATTTTTGAAAGAGAAATATAGTCTTGCGGAAATATTTGTGAAAATTTTTTTCCGCAAAAATTCTCTTCCAAAACGATTAATAATTCCACTCTTTGGATAGATAACTCGTGTTGCGACTAACTATAATCATTTGCTGAAATATTTGAGCATTTATAAGACGAAACAAACAGTTTCGCTAATATCGCTTAAAGCATATATCGCCCCAATTCATCTAGCACGTTTATCAGTTTTTTTTTTTAAAAACGCTCAAGACAACTTTGAAAAAAGAAAAAACTTCCATGCAACCAAACAGTTTCTCTAATCGCTTTTATGAACGTTTAATGGCGATGTATTTTTCAACCAATCATTCATTCTGAAAATAAAGTTTCTTTAACAAATTTTTTACAATCAACATCACCGTAATAAACATACTTACGTCTATCAGCTTTGCGATTCGTTAATGTCTGCATTTCGTCAGTGATTCAGGGGAGCTGCTCAGCCATAAGTAAAAGCCATTTTTTCGGTTAAATTTTTACCCGATCGCATGATGTAGGTAATACTTTGGCAAAATTTCAAAAAATTTTAACTCATATTATTGAAGCAGAAGAAAACTAAAGAAGGAAAAAGTGAAGGAAGAAGGAACGATTCGCGTACCACTGAACCGGAGCGAGCTCATACTGATGCTGACAAGGTTAAATTAATTGTCAATTTACAATTTCTTAATCATATGTCGACATAAAGCCAGCACAGGCAGTGTGTTAAGGTATAGATACCAACTGCATTAGGTTTACTAACGTAGCGATGCCGAACAAAAAGAAAGGATGAAGAAAGAAAAAAGTTTCTTAATTTGGAAAAGATGGAAGGGGTTAGGCTTGAATCGGGGAGGGTGGCGTAGGGGGGGGGGGTGTTGGCAGAGGGATGAGAGAAATGTGAGATGAGAGGAGGATTGTCCAGTTTTTTTGCATCATCTTTGCGAGTTTATCGACAATACGATCTGTTATTGAAGTGGGCACCGTTCGTATGAACGGCTTTCTTCTACTGAACTGTTCAACTAAGTAAACAATAAACCCATTTGATCTGGCTGAGAAGTAATGACTCTTCTCTTTCAACATTACAATCCGTTATGTTGCATGATTAAGTTGCATACTTTTAGAAGAGTTGTTCAACGTGGTCGTCCAGTTAATTTAATTTTCATCAACCTCATCAATAGCTGTAAAATTTAGGAATTCAAAGTAGGACGGTCAGAATAGGACGGTCGAGATGGGCGGTCAGAATGGGACGGTCAGAATGGGATGGTCCGAACGGGGCGGTCAGAATGGGACTGTCTTAATGGGACTGTGACAATGGGACGGTCAGAATACGCGTGATACAGCGCGGCCAACAAACCAACAAATCCCACAAATTGTATTCCCCTCATTACAGATACCTGAAGTTGTGCATCCATCGCTACGAAACGATCATCAACGAATGCAACCTGAAACTGGCAAAGGAGTACCTCCTGATTATGGGCGAATCCCTGAGTTCAAAAGCGAATTCAGTAGCGATCAAACACAACTACCTCCTTCGGAATGCTTTATCAATCAAAGAGGCATCTTTTTTTTTTCGTGGCAATATTAGTGAAATTGTTTAAAAACTATAGGCGAAATGATTGCTGCCATTTGCCAAACTATAGGGAACGAGCTGATGAAGATGAGTGAGCAAGTTGAACTGCTTTATCTATCATCTTTGCCAAAAATTCGAAATCGTTGAAACCTTAAAAGTTAAAAGGAACAGATTTTTTTCTCAAATTTTGAAAAGCGTATAGGCTCCATCAATACAGCCTGTCCTGGCCAAGTAAATAACACTTAATAAACTTGCGTACTTCTTAATCGTATTGGAATGCTATTGTTTGTTATGCTCTGTAGTCTAATTATAGACATTGTTGAGAGGTGAAAAAAATGAAGGGCAAAAAACTGATCAAATGTGCTCCTCAATTTCTTTTAATTCGCATAGCTTGTTTTATACCCATGGGCATTCCTCAAATTTCAAGGAAAGTTATTAAAGGAGGAAACAAATGGCCAAAGTTTGATGTTCATTCCTCAGAATTTCAAAGACCGTAGTCTATATATATATATATATATATATATATATATATATCGTCCCCATAAAATGCCATCTTCATCAAGCCCACAGCTGTTATGCGCTTTCGCAAATTCGTATTTGTAAAGCACGTCTGTGACAACTCCAAGCGCTAGAGTATATATGTTCACAAGTGTTCGATCGCTAGTTTCATTGATTCGCTAATCACTGAACCTGTGCAAAACAAAATTTGATGGATATAATTACTCATTTTTCTGCTTTTATATTGTTAGACTACTTAGCCCAGTTGTACAACTTCGTTTTTATGGTTAAATTTTGCACACATGCCATCGTTTATTGATAGGATTTTTGTGCTGTAATCGAGATCTACATGATCTGATTATTGACGCGGATCGATCGGTTATGGCAAGAAATTATTCAGAATGCAATACCCATATTCTTGTTCGAACCCTTCAGGTTTGTCGTACATAACTATTTTGAAATTCAGCTAATTATTCCTTTTTTTAAAAAAGAAAAAACTTATAACGATTTGTCATCATCGATATTTTTGTTCTCTTCAGAATGTTGGCTGGTTGGTGCTCAAAGTAGAATAATTAATTAATTATTCGACAGTCTAAGAGGAGTGCAATTAAGCAATTATTTAAATGAATCGCTAATGAATTATGAGAAAAAAAGAAGAATTGATTTTCATTCAGAATTTGATTGATTTTCTTTGTAAATCGAATCGAATAATTTTTTTTTTTGAAAAAAAAGAAAGAAATAAGCGATTTGAATGAATCGCTCACATGAAATGAAACGAAATGAAACGAAATGAAACGAAACGAAACGAAACGAAATGAAACGAAATGAAATGAAATGAATCGCTTACAATTCAATCTGCTGAGATTTTAAATGCCATTAGTAGTACTTTCATCGCTTAATTAATCGATGCAGAAAATGGTGCTCATTTCTGAAAATACGATTTTCAGCGTAATGCCGAACAAAAATTTGGGATTACTTTCGAGATAATCGTTTCTCCAGGTGATTTCGCTTCCAAATCACATTTCAAAGACAATCTAATTTGTAAAGTGAGTCATTGTTTTTTTTTTTAAATTTTGGATCGATTGTTGCTCTTTAAAAACATATACGAATTAGGAGTTCTAAAGGAAGCATTGTTTTGAATTTCTTTTTAATGTTCAACATAAGGATGGTTTTCAGTAGTACCTAATAAAGGATGATAGCTGAAATACATACAATAATATGAAGCTGTTATGTTCTGAAATGGTCTCGTAACAAAATAAAGAGGAATATCCACTCGAAACAAGGGAACACAAATGTCATTGCTTGATACTACTGTACAGTTAGTTAATGAACGCTTGTCATTGTTATCGCCGCATACAAGTGATTGGGTGGGTCTAAGCCGATCTGCAACGACGTTTCGTTTTTGATTTGACTCAAGACACCTACCTACGCAACATTTCCTACCTCTCTTATAATCGATTCGTTTTCTCAATGTCTCCTCTCTCCTTTCAAACACGATACATCCAGTTCTCCAGAACTCAAAAACAACATCTTTCTTACTGAGTGATAAAATGGAAGATAAGCGTACCGGAATGTTGCTGTTATCATTTTTTTATCGTGAGCCTCACTTCGGTCTTTACATCTCGTCGGCAATGCATCGTCTTCAGATTTCGTCCTAGTTCCCGACATTTTTGGCGCATCAAACTGCGCTTCCATTCATACGCTTTGCCTCTTCTGCATTCGTTTTCAAGGTGCGGCTAAATGACAAGAAGTCTGCTGTCTGTTTTGGATCCCAAAGCATCTGTTGTGAAGTATCGGGAGTGATTTCTCACTTCGCGTTTCCAGAATCTATGCGCGTCTTCGAATATACCGAAACCTTTAGTTCCTTTATTGAAATTGGTTGTCGAAAATATCGTCTCCTTCAATTCTGTGAAGGCTATGGGTCAACTAGAGGGGGAGGGGGACCTATAGATCACATGTAGGGTTTAAGAATTGTTCCTCCTCATCGACTGACTCATTCAATTGCGCTTCTCTGAATTGACAGTGCGAACACAGCAGCAGCTGTAAGCAACATAAGTAAAATGCTGCCATAACAGTGACGGAGCTCATACAGTAAGCTGCCCCGAAATAACCAACGAACAAAAGAAAGAATAAAAAAGCTAGTCGAGGGGACATCCCTGTTTTTCGATAATCGACTTTTCCCCCCTTCTCTCCGCACCTCTCCTCTTTTTTTCTTGAAAACAACTAGCGTGCTAAGTAACCAGTTTTATTTCGATACATCGATAATATAAGTAGCATCTGACTTAAACTTTTTTTTTTGTTGCCATCTTAATATGCTTTTGGTTGCGTTGCCTGTAAATGCACTATCCGATCTGTCACAGCAAATGATCGATAAAAGGTAATCGTAATTTCATTGATCGTTTCAGGATTATATCAGTCGTAAATATGTGCTTATTTATGCGACACCCGCATCATATGTTGTTGGCGAGGAGAATACACAATCGGAAGTCAATACTTTAGACGAGTAAACATATAGCATACGCAAATTTGCATATGCCAGTTTAATAAGCCTTCATTTTTTAAAAGTAGTTAATTAATGATTAAGAATGAAAAACGGAATATCGATATAATCGTTTTGCTTTGATCGAATAGAATTGATAGAATATATTTAAGCGTTTGTTATGAGATCAATGCTTTTGTTACCTTTTCATATAACAAACAACCGTCTTTCGTCAATCGTCTTACGTTGAGAACGCGTTCACTTCCTTCGAAAAAAAATAATCGTTTATCGTTGTTTTGAATATTTTAAAAATGCTTAATTTAAAAATGCTTAACTTAAAAACGTTTAATTTAAAAATGCTTAATTTAAAAACGCTTAATTTAAAAATGCTTAATTTGAAAATGCTTAATTTAAAAATGCTTAATTTATTGTCGTTGTCGAAGCATAAAAGACTTAGTGAAATAAAAGTTTTTGGTATAATGGCAAATTAACTCCGACACAGCAATGAATGCCAGTAATCAGTCGGGAAACTCTTGGCGCACTTAGAAGCTAAGAAACGTTTACTAGCTTACCTGAACACTTCAATAACGTCTATCGTCACCACTCTTCGGCGACCTCATGAGGCAAGAGGGGGTGGGTGGAGGGGTTAAATTTCAGAATGGCTTTAGTTTGATGCGGGGAAATGCGCTCAGGCCCTCTACTCCTCTTACATGATGGCCCCGCTTACGCCTCATCTTACTCATTTTCTCAAGCGTTCATAGACAACGCTCAAGCTCCGGTATCCAATTTCATGCCAGCTTCGTTTTCTCCCTT
>JPKZ01001275.1:32818-54437 GCA_000803305.1 Toxocara canis
ACATGATTATAATTAGGGAAATAATTCGGATAAAACAGTTTTCCTGACCGGTGTTTAGACTTTTTATGGCTGAGATTATGCGAAAGAGAAGGAAACGACCATATGAAACGTCCAAACCACTTCCCGTTTCTATTTTGGTGACATCAAGGTGTTCTAAATTTGGTAATTTAGATGTTCGCTTTGAACGGCCATAGCAACTTCGCAAAATCATATTTGTTTCTCTATAACAAATACGTTCTATCGGCCATCATAAGGCGTCACCACTTCACGTATTCAACGCTTTCGTTGTGTCGTTTCGATAAAAAGCCCATTTAGACTAACCTTAAGTCATTCCAGTAAGAAATTTAAAACAACACTTTCAGAACATTCTTTATCATACGGATAAAATCTTCAATGATATCTCATTAACGAATGAAATTTCATATTTTTCATCTTCTTCACAACATATTTATGGCGAATAAAAGAAACAAACTAAACAATATCAATTTCAACGATGGATGAAAAAGCAGTTATAAGCCTCTCATACTACTGAAGTAAACGTCACCGGATGTCTCTAAGCAGTGAAATAAAAGCTTTTCTTTTTTTAAAAAGCATTAAGCCAACTGCCCTCGTTGTCCACCGACTATTCACGGTGCTTTTAATATACAATATTTTCGGCTATGCTTTTTTAAACAAACACAACAGACAAGTTACCATGAGAGTTAACAGCAAATCGAAAGCATGCGATTCGTACCATACATGAATGATCCATGTATATCGACGACGATGATCCATTCGATTTGCTTGCACGAATAAGCGCATGCGTGAAATAGCTGCCATAAGCATCAATATGGCGACGTCGATTTGATTGTCTTATAATTCGATTTTCAATTTGCTGCGTCATAACGTAATTATTCGCCTATAGAAATCGTTTCGAAAAATTCATAACGAATAAGCAAGCACGCTCGACGAACAAAGCTTCTAATTAAAACACTACGCGACCCCGAAAAAAAATCAAAACCTTTTCAAGATTTGAAAAAAAAGAAACCAAGACCTTTTCAAAACTTATGAAAAAATTCAGAACCTCTTAAAAATTTGAAAAAAAAATCAAAACCTTTTCAAAATAACGCTACAATTACGAACATTTTAAAACACTCATTAACGAGCAATCATCTCTAACATCAACCAAAGCCTTACTAAAATCAATCAGCATTAAGTGCGGAAAGTATTAATTCCTAAGACGAAAAAAAAACAACTCATCAGTATAAAATGAACAAAAGATAAAGCAACCGAGTTTAATAGTACGATATAACATATCGAATACTACTCAATCTAAAGCGTACAAATAGGTAAAATGAATGGAGCTGTTACCCTTAAAATATCCAATCGTCTTGAACGCATCATTAAATACTCTAAAATTTAATTAAATAATGAACCTGTATGATGAATCTGCTATGGTAAGAAATTCGAATGAATCGCAAATTATAGATGAAAATATAAACAACTACATGCTATATACAGTTCCACTTATATATTATGTAGTTTTGTATTTTCATAATTTATATATATATATATGTATATATATATATATCGAATAAAACATGTTAGTTACAACAACAACACCTCAAATATACATTGTCGATAGAACCGTACGCGCTTAAAAATACCCATAAGAGGTGAGAATTGAGCATAGCTCGATGCATAAAATAAAGAACAAAATCATTAAAATAATGTATCATACTCATGCGAATGTTAATGAACGCCCAGAACGAAACAACATAAAATAATTCTTTGATAGCAACTGAAAACATTATCCGCAAGCAAACAGCTGCAACCAGCGATAATTCCGTATTCCGGATATATGCTGGATCCGGAAATCAATGAGCGAACAACCGTTTCACTCACCATCTCAAACATTGCTACCACCAGATCTGAGACGGGTCAAAATGATTTCTATCTCATTGAATTAATAAAAGTTGATAACAGCGATCAAATTAAAGGTTAAAAATCAAAATTTCCAATCGATTTTTGTAATTTGAATCACGATAAATATTTTCTATCATTCAATTGCCTAAATCCATCTTTGCCTTCTCCCAAATTCAAGTATTTCCATTCCCGTCTAATTGTATTGTGCATAAACAAGGAGGACACATATAAGTGAGCAGATTAGGACGTATGCGCTATCTTGATGTCAAGCAACGTCTCAACATCGCGAAGAGATTCGTCGATTGATTGACACACTCGCGTATACGTAGTCAACGATTCGAATTTAATTAAGAGTAGGCGAGCTGCCATGTTTCGAGCTGGAAACAATTTTGCGATTTACATGTTCAAACAGCTCAAAACGATCAAATTTCGATGAGACGGAAAAATGAAGTCGTGATGAAGTCTGCTTTTAGGAAAGAAAATTTTCAATAGAAAGACTGCTCTCGAAGATGGGAATGGATGTAGAATATTCTTTACAGAACATCCAAATGAAAAAAAAGAAAAATGAAAAAAATGTAAATGAAGAAGTGAAAAACAAATTAAAAAAACAACCTTCAAAGGACTACTTTTTCGAGCATGCTTTAAGGTAAAAGGCTGTATATTTATCACATGCATGCATGTATGTTTTACGATCACAGGAGTTCGAAACTTTGTGCTCTTTTGTTGAAATCTTGCAACTTTTGGCGCGTGGGGGAAGAAAAAAATGTGCAGAAAAAACGAGCTAGGAGGCCTATAACTAGAAGTCGCTGGGGAAACAGGTGTTCTTACCTAATAAGCGATGAGCGGTATTCCTGTGTTACAAGCAATATTCCTGTGCGATACTTAACACCTCTTCAACTGCAAACATACCTCAGAGGCCAAGTTGTAAATGTCAAATTACAACTAATATTCCCTGTGCTATAAGTAGTAATTCCTTGCTTACAAGCAATACCTCTTAAGTTGCGGGTGAGCAATACTTTCTGAGACTGAAACAATATCTTTTAAGTCATGCATAACAATTTCTGAACGAAAATAAATACTTCTAAAGCAATCGCATCAGATCTTTCTAGCGGCAAATAACTAAGAAAAAAACCAACCAAAAGCTGTAACTGGGTCGCCGGTCGAGAGCGGTTTTTGATTTGCTAATGCGATATGGCTGCAAGGCTTCTGTGGAGATGCCGATGCCGTTCTCTTCTTCAGCGGACTTTTCATCGGTGTTCTACTGGGTGGCGGAGAGAGTGAAAGCCTCCTTCTGATCGATCTCCTACCGGTTCTGGTTACGAATTGAACCCTCTCTGGTTTCAACTCTTCAACCTCTACGAAACTTTTTCCTCTTGTGCTTTTCCCTCCTCGACGCCTTTGAGATGTCTCAAATGATCGATCAACTGCTGCTGATTTCGCTGATGTTCGTTTCAGAGGCTTCGTACTCTTGCACGGTTCCCGTTGTGATGATCTTCCGCTCCTTTTCGTCCTTTATTCAATACTCTCATATAGAAGTTATATAAGTTTTCGTCAAAACGTTATGATAGCCAACATTCCCTATTGTTTAAGCCACACATGATACGGACTAATCTTCCCATCACGTCTGCACTCAATAAAAAAGCGAACATTATTTTAACCCATTCACACTAACCACTAGATACAACTTATCAACATCCATATAACTTTTTCGCAGCGCTGCTCGGGAGTAACGGGGATAATAAGTGACCTCAGAGCAAAATTTACAGGTTGGGAGGGGAGGGGGGAGGGAGGGGGTTCACTGATTCAAACAGTTGGAGCGCAGCCGCCGTAACCTTCTGACCATCATTCTTCTACCAAAATAAAGCATTTTGCATGCCTCTGCTTGAAGGCACTAGGTGCATAAAACAATGACGAATAAAGAATGCAGATGAATATGCGGAAACGGCAAACCGCTTACTTCGTCCGAAGTCTGCTTTGCCGCATACGTGACGTCGTCAGCGGCCTTATTGGAATCGGGGCTGGTATCACATCTTCGCTAAGAGGTGCATAGTAACCACAGTCCTGCAAAACCGTCACATAATACTTTCTTCAGGCGTGGAAAATGCTCTCAATATGCAACACAATCATTGACAATTCACCACTTCATTTAAGCGGTAGCAGTCACACATAGAACATAAACTTAGTTCGAGATGAGGACGCTGTTCCTTTAAAAAAGAAATGAGGAAAAAAGTTAGAAAATAAAACTCTAAGGGTGAAAAAGAAGAAAAATAAGATATGTGGAAAAGAAAAAGTGAAGAAAACCGAATGAAAAATGTTGCTGAACTTTATGTAGCTAAAAGTTGACGCTCAAACCAAATTTGGAAACTGGCAGATGATAAACTATTTTATGAATATAATTTACATTCATATTTCAATATCCACTTTCTAATAACAAGCTGCGCTACCAAATAATATGACGCCATAATTGTAACGATGTTGGAAATGAAGAAAAATGGTAGAAAAAAAAAGCTGATAGACAATTTCGTCTTCTTTAAATGGTTGTGAGATGAGATTCTGGATGCGAACTGAGCATTTCGGTGACCCTTAAATAGGCGTTTTCCACAACGCAACGTAAAACATCTCAAAAATTCCCCTTAATGGTAATAATGGACTAGAGTATCTAAGCAAATAAAACGCATTGAAAAAGCAAGCAGATTCAGGCAAATAGCAAATATAACCTCTATACAGCTCCCTCTAAACACCTTCAACAACAGAGGTTCCCATAAAACAGAACAGGGCTATCTATCATTGTGGTGAATTTTCGTCTTTCGCCACAGTAAATCTTGTATTAATATTTCACCCCGCCTCATTGCGAGAAATGAAGCCCTTCAGTTCTCCGAGTGTAGGAGCTTCCTCCTTGAGATCCCTTGAAAAATAAAGCGCCTCCCTACAAAAAAAAAAGCCTCGATGAAAAAAATCTCTGAGGGACTCTTTTCTAACTGTTAGTTGCAATTAGCAATACAACTGTTGGTTGTCTTGTTGCCTCAGAGACATTTTTTCATTTAAGACAACTAACAGCAGCATAATCAGATGGGTAATGCATCAAGATTACTGAAAACTCAATAACCAAGTGCTCCATGATCGCGGAGGTGCCTAACGAATACACTGTTCACTCTGTTCTCGTGTCTACTACGGATTCGGCGGTTTGTATGTTACCATTCAAAGTCTCTGACCCATTCGTCAGAAAAAACATGCGTTAAATCCGAGCAAAATAGGATCATTCATAGCAAAAAAAAAAATGCGACGAATGTTTGCTTACGCTATGTTTGATGCCATTCGGAATGCATGATTTCGGGCTTCGCGGAATCTGAAAATTCCGTCATACTTAACAAACTGTTTTTTGTTGACTAAAAATCAAACATTCAGTTAATCGTATGGAAGATAGCTTGGTTGCAAAATTAACTAGCATTCAATTCGGCGAAAATAACTTTATAAGACGAATCCCACACCCACATCTTGCCAATGCCATAAATTATATCCAGCTCATTTTTGATTTTCATAGAATTTTTGAACGGTCAGATGAAAGTACCAGATATCAATACATACAAGAAGATAAATTTTGCAAATCATTCCAATCACAGCAAGAACTGACCCGATAATTAAATGACAATCACTTTATTATTTAATGTGGTTCTCTTGAAAGATGCTACTGGACTGCTGGAGAGAAGGGAACGAACCATAGGTATAATAAGCATGATAAGGCAAAATCTGGTGCGGCTCACCGAATTGACCAGTTAATCTTCTTTTAATTTAAAACGAGAGAGAGATATTTACTAGAGAGGTTTGACGAATGGATCATGCAGCTAATGAAAAGATCACACAGAGAACCTAACGAAAAAAATGACTGTTAGTTACTGCTTATTAAAAACAATTCGCTTTCAAGAAAGAAAAAAAACCGCGTGATTATGGCAGCAAAAAAAAAGCTTCAGACCCTCCGTTCTATCAGATCCTAATCGTTTACCTCGTGTTTTACGCCTTATCAAACGGATGCCTACGTCTATTTTAATAATGGACATTGTTTTATCATATCTGTTCTCATAAATGTGCGTTTTGCATAACGATTCCGTAAATGAACAGTGCTCGGATAGCCTTAGAAAGTGGGACACAAGTATCACGATCAATGTGCCTCCAAGTGTCACTTTCATATCTGCATAAAGCTGTAAAGACTAAACTGGCCACAGCCTGGGCGATTTCGATTAATAAAAGAAAAAAATAAACAAAATAGTGACTAGGGTCCGATCACAAAACATAGAAATCATCACGGCGCAATTAGATGAACGTAGCCTTGAGTAAAAAGATTTGAGAAAGCTATTGCCCGATCCAGTCAGTTGAAGACCAAATGCGACGTCTATAAAAGTAAGTAACGCAAAGTGGGTTCATTAAAACATAAGCTTGGGAGGTAAGGAAGAAGAAGAGTAGCGAGCGAGACTACAGGTGGTAGTTTTTGAGAGCGAAACATAATAAGGAGCAAAACACTAAAAATGGCACTCGGGATAAATGTAAGCTTCCACTCGAGTCAAATAGCATCAACAGAAACAGCAGTTCAACTTTGGAATACAATCAATGTTCAGCGCCCCTAAGCCAAGAACGAGAAAATAACTTCTAAAAAAAAAAGTAAGCTATACGCTGAAAACAAAAATTCCACGCATCCACACCAACAATAAACAGGAAGTTTAAGAGCTAACTTGAGAACTTGACCTCATCGTCACTCAGAGCGTCCGCAATCTCGGCGTAAGCCGCCCAACGTGACGGTACATCTGTGTATCTGGGATCAGTAACCTGAAAAGACACTGTAAAAGCAAAAAATCTCGAATGGTTTACTGCAATGATTTCTTAGAGTAATTAAAGTGACCATTTATAATGCTTTAACTAATTCAAAATACTAAATTATTACTATGTTAAATATTAGACTCTAAGACGAAACACTGCATCGAACAGTCACCGTCCGCGGTATATCATCGCAAAGCTGCTAATTTTGTGATTGCCGTACTGTTTTTCCCGTCAATGAACTTCTCGTTAATTAAAAATTTTAAACGTACTTAATATTCGATTTCGAAATGTTAACAACGATAAGCATATCACTGTCAATTGTCCATGCGCCCAAAATTGGAAAGAACAGGAAGAGGCCGATAAGCTCAGTCACGCATGAAACGTTTAAAAATGGGACCAAAAATTCGAAAGCGATCCCTAAAAATACTCTTTAGTTTAGTTCAAATAAATATGCAAACCTTCCAAAGAACAGGACGCTGATAAACTTCCTGAATCAGGAGACTCTTCTTATCGTCTTTCATACCAAACATCGCCATCGTGAACAATAAATACTGAAATTGCCGCTTTCATATTTTGTATGTTTTGCAGAGAACAATTCAGTGCGGATACGACGCAACACAACACTTCGGACATAGAAAATTCGCGAAAATAAAAGAAAAATTTAAGGCATGAATTTGTTCGAAAAAAAGACAACGAATGGAGATACGCTGAGAATGAAATAAGCATTTGTTGTATCCTCTCCGAATTGCCGGCGGTGGTTGCCGTGTATATTATGTGTTTGCTCTCTACCTGTGCAAATAAACTCGTCAGTGATACAGCAGCTGAAGGCTTGCACGGAATGCCTATCATGACTTCAAAACATCACTTGTTCGACTACCAAAAAAACGACTATCAGCACCATCTCAGCGACGTTTGGATAACGAACGACTCGATGGTCAACGACTATTCGAAAGCGACTTCGAATAATTTCGTGGTGTCGAAAGCCCCTAGAGGATTTCAATATCACCCCTATGCGTTTTGTTGAACAGTCGGAATCGGCAACTCAAAAAAAAAAAACCCAGCGTTCTTGACTTGGTTCAGATTTTTCCCGTCTCGTTTCACCTGTTTTCGCCCGAATAATTTGCCCCTTGTGGTTTATTTTCAAGTCGACCACATTCAGTAAGAAATTTTCGACTCGTTTCATCCACCCTATTTCATTTCTTTTTCGAGCGCAATTCGCTCGTACTATTTTAAATTTTCTTTGTGATTTTTTTCCTAGTTCTCGATATAAGCGCAAAACTGGTTGGTAGTGAAGTTTTTTTGTGCCGCAACGCCCAAAACGTTTTTATTTTCTAAAATTTTTGGTTTCTGAATGGCAACTTCTTCAGTTCGTTTTTCTTGCCATTTACGATTGAAGTATCACAAGAGGGCGCAAGGAGCGTGAAGGGGGAAGGGAGGGGGGAGGAAGGGATGATTTTTTTCTAGTTCTCGATATAAGAGCAATATTTGGGCGTTGCAGGGAACATTGAATGAAAAAGGCGTTGCAGGGAACATAGAATGTACACGAACCTCTATTTGCGAGTGGTGACTTCCTACGTTTGTCCAAAGTGGGATGTTCAACATCACAATTCTCGCTCTAAAGTGGTGTTAAAAAGTAGCAGCAAACGTAAGTTTTGTTATGGATCCGACTACAATAGGGTACAAGATCTTTCTTCTGAGTCTGTAATACTCTCTCAAAGAGTGAACGGCATGCTTCATAGCGGAAAACGGGTAAGGTTGCTAGCAGCTTCGCTTAGCATCGACGCCACTGTCCACGATCGTTGAAAAGGATGAACTGTTGGTGATCCAGGACGCCAAAGATGGCAATGGAAAAGAAATTTACAAAATTGATAAGTGGAAAAAAAAGAAAAACGAGTAAAGGCGAACAACTGTATGCTACTAATTACCAATAACGTAAGTTGAGGTAAAAATTGAAATTAGAGTCACGCGAAGACACCAAGATACTCGGCTAAGAACATATTAAATTAAGCGTTAGCAGCTGCAAACGAAGTTATTTCAGCTGGGCTTCCCTTTCTTTCATGACCATTCTAGTGAACATTTTTCGAACGCACCATAAATCATCTTTTCAGTTTGATTACCTCATCCTCGATACGCCGCATATCAGACTATACTGCAACTGGATGGCGCCCATCAAAACGGTTGGTTAAAGTGGAGGCGATGAAGTAACAACACCCGTGACCGCAGTTAACGTTCCAATCACCAGGCTGCAAAATCCCCCAACTTTTCAAGAAAGGTGGCAGAACTCACATCTATTTATAAAACAAAGGAAACCCCGCGGAAAAATCCCCTAAAAATCGTCCACAAATGCGTCCCTGCAAAACCGACATGCGTCCGCCGACAAAGTGTTCATGCGAGCGAATTGCGTGCGAAGTACTGTGACTTCAATTCAAACGCTTCTGAATCTTAGCAGCGTTCCCTGAATAACGGCAAACATTCGAACGAGTTGACTGAGAGAGAGAGCACTTTTCGCACTGAGAGCCTGGCTGGCTGGCTGGGTGAATCGATCGAAAACTGTGCGGATGATAACAACTGGTTGAGTGGCGACCGTGTTGAATAAATTGTGCTGCTATTTTTATGCGATTCCCGAATGGAAAAATATCGACCGTGTAGGTCAGTTTATCGACCGAGTAGGTCAGTCTATTCGGGTAGGTCATTTGACGTGATCCGATTTTATTATTCGCTAGAGCTGGTGATAAGCGTAACGATGCCCTAAGCTCCAGGAAACTGCATCTGGTGTTGGATTGTGCCTGGACATTTGCGCCGCGCTTACTGACTACTCGACTGATTCAATCCATCCCTTTACGGCTCGAACATCGTGCCCTTAGGCAACGAGAGCGCATAAGCATCATGCGTTATTGTGGTTTTGCATCGAATGTGTATTACAAATAGTTTTCATTGCCAAAAATCCTGTGATATATTTACGCCATGGCGCAACTGTCATCTCGTTGAGCACATCACTGTGAAGGCGCAAGATTAGGGCGGTTGAGAGTTTCTTCGGTTTTGCTCATCATCACTCTCCATCGTTCAGTCAGTTTTCTCCCATACTTATTGCCAAATCCATTTTGATGATTTCCGATTCATTATGCACACATCATTTAATCTCTAGTTTGCCTACAAATCAGTTGTTTTTATCAGTTGTTTAGGTGTTAAATATAATTTTAATGGGGCGTCGCATGATTGATATCAGCTCGAATAATTTTTATTCCAATTCACCGTTGCTTATTTCGGCGCCGAGCTTTTTTTTGCGTGAAATTTTTTCACCCATTTTTCTTCGATTTTCTTCACTTGAAATTTTCAAAATTTTTTTTTTCAAAAAAAAATCCAAAAACAGAAATTACTTATAGGGAATTTTCTTTTTTTCTCTCTCTTTCTTCTTTTCTGCCTTGCGTTGTTGAAAGGTTTCGTTTTTTTTTCTAGTTTTTTTCTTCATAAAACTGAATTTAATTCTACATAACTTACTTGATTCAATTAAACTACTGCAGGAAATGTGGGTATTACACGTTTTCGAAGATCATATAGAGAGGCATGACAGTCCCAAGAGACGCAGTCTAACCTGCTAGACGATTCTTACATCATTGACCTCAATAACCGTTCTAGGTCACTTTTTTTTGTGCTGACGTTGTCCTTCCTTAATCATGATCATGCGATCCGATTCAACCGACGATGCGTATAAATCGGGATCATGCGATCCGATTCAACCGGCGATCCGTATAAATCATGATCATGCGATCCGATTCAACCGACATTTGTAGAACTGTTGTGGTTGAAATTAGCGAACAAAGCATATGTTGCCGCATGAAACCTAACATACTCAAATTCGATTTAACTATTGCTTTCGCTGTTCGAATAGTTTGATCGTTATGTTGAACTGTATAACTGATCCGTTAGAAATAGGCGCAGTATATAACGTGAACGCAGAAGTGCAGTGAACGCTGTGTTCATGTGCTCACACCATTGACCTTCAACGCAGCGCAAATAATATTACACTTATTTATGTATATTCTACGATCGAACGTTTACGCTTATTGTCATATCATTTTTTTTCATTTTTTTTTTTGGTATGGGAAAGATTGCGCATCGAATTAGTTGAATATGCGAAATTTTTCTCGAAAATTTTTCACATTTATAAAAAATCATCAAAACGAAAAATCATTGACGAAAGGAAATCGTTTTCGTTTCCTACAATGTTTAATATGTTTGAAATACTGGCAATAAGTATCGTGGAAGGTAATACTAGAAAAACGCCATCTTTGTTTTTAGCGTCAACGACGTCACATTGATGCCATTCATTGGTGCTGAGGAATTTTCTGAAAAAAAATGCATTTTTTTCGTTGTGGTAATTCATTGCAAATAAAACGTGTATAATTCATGTTTCGAGAACATCTTTTAAGATGTCATTTCACATACGTGTTAAGAAATTCAACAAATTTTTAAGCATATAAAGTGTTCGTTCCACAATTGCATAAATTGCATAAAATTGCAAAAATCATTGCACAAATTGCATAAAATTGCCAAAACCGCAAAAATCATTGCACAAATTGCATAAAATTGAAAAATCATTGCATAAATTGCACAATTATGCAAACCCGTTATATTGCTTACATGATGCATCTATAGTGTGTAATGTTTGTCAGTTTTGCACGAGAGTACCGAAACTTGTAATCACGCATATGACATGTGCAATTGTGGCGAGTCGAATCGTTTTTTTTCTTTCCGAAAAATTTCAGCATGCAGAATCAAAATGTTTTCGCAGCTGTACAGCCGAGGGGATAACGATTCTCAATGAGTTATACAAACGTATGATCGCCCTATTGCTTCGATAGAATAACTTAACATATATATATATATATACACGTATATATGTATACATATATACACATGTGTATGCATATATATATGTACATATATATGTACATATATATGTGCATATATATATGTATATATAATGTATAACTCAGCCTCTTGCCGGATTCTGTTCTTCTGCACACTTCGGCTGCATGTATATTTGATGCTTCTTAAAAATTGTTACCTCGCCCTTGTTCGTTTTTTTTTTGCAAATTGATGTAGTCGATCCAAAGAGCGGTGCAGTTACAGTTTTTATTTTGCAAATGTGAAGCTCTTAAAAAACCCTTTTGTATTGTCTGGTCGTATCACGCTTTACGAAAAAAGTATGTGAGAAAATTTTTGTTTTAAACGATGGTGTTTGCTAGATACGAAAAGACGAAGAAACTAAAATATTGTACGTAGTCTTCCGGCTACACTATTTTGATTTCGTTCTGCTTTTATTCACATTTTAAAGTAGGCAGCATTTTTTTGTATGTAGATGAACTTCTTCATTTCATGCATAATGTGATTACCTTTTTCGATGCCTCAAGTAAAGCCACACTATCTTGGTGGGGAGAGCCTTTCTTTTAGAAGGGAATCAGCAATAAGAGGAGGTGAGAAAATGTATGCTGGAAAGCAGTTCTCCCTCCGCATTACCTCATCCCCTTCCTTCGAATGAGCCTTTCTTTTAGAAGGGAATCAGCAATAAGAGGAGGTGAGATTGTCGTTTGTTCCGAGTAAAATTTGCGCTAAAATAAATGCGAAACTTTTATTCATAAGAATACTTGTTGTATTATTTTTCACTGGTCACGACCAGTATTTTTTAAATCGTTGTACCGATCTAGAATATGCATATATGATAAGCGTTGTTAGCATGTATAGAATAGGAGCGCTGAAGTTGTTTGTTTATAAAAGTATTTTGATAACGTTCCTGTAGTTTGTAGCAATCGATAAACGTACAACACTCAACATTCTGCAATTGTGATGTCATTTTACTTCAACAATTTGCTCTTACAACGTCGCTGTTGATCGTTGTACCCACTCACTGATGAAGTTTTCATCTACTATAAAACTCGTTTCTTTAAATGATGCCGAATGGCCTATTGCCGGAAAGTATAAGTGGTTTGATGGTCGTCGTGTCGACTCAATGAAAAAACGTTAGGCAAGAAATGAGTGATCTAGATGTGTTGTAAAATTGGAATGCTTGGAAAGTTGCAATGGCACAAACTTTACCATACAACTTATTGAGAATAGTATATAGGTTTTATACCTATATAGGTTTTATACCGATAGAGGTTGTATATATAGGTTTTATTGTGAATGCCATTTAACAAATGTTAACTTATTGTGAACCGTATAAATTATGTAAAGTCTGTATTGTCTTCTTCTATACCGAATTTTTACACGCACTATAGCGCTAACCGCTAACTAACACCTGCGTTCCTCGCCCCTNCCCCTCCTCTTCCTTTCCTCCTCTCCTTCCTCCCTCTCTACTAGTGTCGTTCGTATCCCTTAAGCGTATGAATTTTGCAATATGCAGGTGTTTGAAGCAGTTATTATTCGCATTCTCACAACATTTCTATTTTTTTTCATCTGGTCCATCGTTTTTATCAAATATGAAACCCATATACGCCTTTGATTTTGTATGCGCTAAGTTCCTTAAATACATACGCAATCTCAGTTTACCTACAAAGGCTAAGATCGTTGGCTTTTCAAGCAATTTCATCTTTTCAGGATGTCGTCGGCGTTGGTTCCTATATCGGGTACATTGGCCGGATGTATTGGCTGTATGTACTTCGTGGAATCGATTGCAAAGTAATCATATCTTTATTTCATTGATACCACAAGCTAATAAGATTGTTAATTATTTTTCAAATTCAATATTCTTGAAGTGGTAATATTAATCTGAACTTTATTTTTATTCCTATGAAATTCGAATTGGCTAAAGAAGGAAAAGCATGAATTAAAAAAGGCTCATCTGGTTTTCTTGTATGCGTATAGAAACCAAGAAAATGATAAAGGTTTAACAAAAACTATTAATTTTGTAGTGGAAGTTGTTCATTTTAAATAAACTGCACTTTCTGTTTATATTATATCGTAAGAGGGGGTGGGGAGGGGGAGGGATTTGTTCGTTCTAGGCAAACTGCATGTTTGTTTTTCCTTTCGTAAAAAAATCCGCACATTAAGCAGTATGTGGGGGTGGGTAACATGAAGAGCCTGAAGAAGTTAGGAAATTTCATGGGATTGTTTCAGCGGCTCTTTTGTCTAATTTTATTTACTTAATACAATTTGTAGCAAATATATTTGGCGATCGAAAATAGCAAATTTTGCGGCCCTATGCTTTCATATTTCTTCAACTATTGGCAATTGAGCAAAACTCATACTTTCTTAGAAGTTCTTTTTTTTTTGCACTAATCTCTGCAAAAAAAAAAAAACGTCCTTCTAAAGTTTGTTGCACAACGCTGGAGCTATTAAATTGATTGTCAAATGGCTATTTCAGTAAAACAGTTTCGATGTCAATTAAAGAATTGAGGAGATTTCGTAAAGGTAGTTGTTGCCTATCGACTGAATAAAAGATTCGATTCGATTCGATTCGATTCGATTCGATTCGATTCGATTTGATTTGATTTGATTCTTGATTCGATTCGATTCGATTCGATTCGATGAGATGAGATGAGATGAGATGAGATGGTAGCTCGGAGTTTTTCATCTTCAACCATAGATCATTTCTTTATGCCATAATGTATATTTGTCTCTTTTCAGGGAGGAGCCAGGCTCAATGAATCTAATGACTTTCTCGACATTTACATTCATCTCATTAGAAGGTCTCATATTCACATCGAAATTCTTTTCCGTTCCAAACAAAATTCCACTTAAGTAAGTTAGTTGATTGCTTTCTGTTATCTTTTTATAACTTTTTTTTCGTTTTATTCCTTTCTCTCGTTAATGAATTATTTTAATAGTTGGTTGCATAAGTTGTTCGTGGAATTGATGAAAACTGAAAAGATGCCAAGTCAGGAAACAAGCCATGTTTAAGCTATTATTAATTGTAATTATCTTGAATTCATTATTTAAAATGTCTGTACATATGTCTTAAGGGTCATACCAAAATGTTGCTCGTCTTCAATTTACTTTAAAATATAAGTGTTATTAACAGTATCTCAGGCTCTAATATCTGGCTCATTCAAGTTGAATCAACAGTTCATAGACGCTCTTAGACTCTTCCGAGTTCCAAAGAGATTTTTCAGTATTGCTGAAATTTGATGGTTTTTTTTTCGGTTACTTCCTTACGTTATTTTTTCTGCCCTTATTTAATTATTATCTAATATTTTTCTTCATTTTTTTTCTTTTCAATTTGCTAAGCGTTCCTACTTTTCTGTTTGGTACTCTCTACCTACTCTCCACACGGAATATGGCTCTATCATCTGTTACAACTGTACTACATTATTTTTCAGTTTCTATCATGTTATTTTTCGTACTCTTTTAAATTAATTTAATTTATTAAATATTTTACAAGCATATGTTTTTCGTTTCAAAAATCATTATGATGTCGGCATAAAATCCAGCAATACTTTTTCTACTGCCAGAGTTGAGTATAAGGTTCTCTGAAATGAATTCAAGTCGCTAAATTTTAAAGCAGATATGAGCGCAACAGTCTTTCTTGATTAGTTTTTTTAACGTTTTTTAAAGTTTGATTGAGAATCGGTGAATACAGAGGTGTAAAATTTCAGAGGTTATTTGCCAACAGTGATAACGTTTTTCCTCGTCAACGTTATCAACAATCAAGCACTCAATTTCCACGTTCCCGTCCCGCTGCATATCATTTTTCGTTCTGTGAGTTTTTTCGAACTCTTTTTCTACCTCTCCAACTCTTATGATAGCTGGAAATATTTGTTGATTCGTGAATGTTCATGGATAATCATGTTTATTCATGTTTATTCATGTTCCAACTGAATAGTTTATTAGGCTTAATGCTTCGATCTTTTCGTCCTATGATGTTTTATATAAAAACGCATAGCGGTTGTAGGCTTTAGATGATTTTTAAATGACTGAGATGGAGATTATCAATTGTATTGATTGATTACTTGATCACTGACCAAATCTGAACTGCTTTACACTTTGATATTTTATAGCACTCGGGTACAATTTTTTCAAGTTTGGATGTAGTGTAAAGACCGAATATTATGCGATTCGGAAGCAGAAAGCCAGATATTTTGAATTAAATTAACGCATATGGTGCGATACTTGAAGCCGACTCATACGCTCGAACTGAACATTTGTGCAGACATGCCATATCGGTCACTAACAGTTCTAAACGAAAATTTATCATCTGTCGAACTCCGTCTTCTTTCAAATTTCTTCTTGTTGCATCAAACTTTTGCTGTCATCGTCCATCCACTAACATGTCGTCCACTGGATAACTGCTGTATACATGGCTAGTCCTTGAAATGAGGTAGAGCTTGAGGTTCATATGAGGGGAAACCTGGGTGCGATTCCCGGCTGCTTCCCCGACGGATCGCCAACAGGCTGACCACCACCAGGCGTTCCGAAACGTGTCAAAACAATCATACGTGAGCATGGTTGTCAGCTGCATCAATACGGAGGTCGATTGAACTACAGCTGCCTTTGCATCCCTTTGCATTTATGAAGTAAATATGAGAAGAATATTGTTGATCACTTTTATTTCAGGGTTCCTTATTGGCGAGTCTTATAATGAGTAAATTGCTGCAAGGGAGACACTATTCACCGCGTAAATATTTAGCTGTTATGATGATCACTATTGGGATCATTATATGCACTCTGGCTACTTCGAATCAAAAGGTGCGCAAAAGTTCTTTATGTTAATTCAGTGCAAGTTCAACAAGTTTTATTCTTTGTGATATAAAGTAACGCAGAAGTAACGTACTAACGAAAAGCTACAAAGTAAAGCAAAGAAAGGCTTACGAACATAGGACGAATTAAAGAAATTTTTGTTTTACGGCGAAGGAAAAAAGTTTTCTTATAGGACGAAGAAGAAAATTTTCTTGTAGGGAGCAGAAAAATATTTCTCTTACAGGATGAAGAGGAAAAATTTTAATTGTAGAACGAAGAGAAAAATTTTCTTATAGGGCGAAGATAAGGAATTTTTCCTATAAGACGAAGAAAAGAAAAATTTCTTATGGGGTGAAAAAAATTTTTTTCTTATAAGACGAAGAAAAGAAAAATTTCTTATGGGGTGAAAAAAATTTTTTTCTTATAAGACGAAGAAAAGAAAAATTATTCGATTCGATTCGATTCGATTCGATTCGATTCGATTCGATTCGATTCGATTTGATTCTTGATTCGATTCGATGAGATGAGATGAGATGAGATGAGATGAGATGGTAGCTCGGAGTTTTTCATCTTCAACCATAGATCATTTCTTTATGCCATAATGTATATTTGTCTCTTTTCAGGGAGGAGCCAGGCTCAATGAATCTAATGACTTTCTCGACATTTACATTCATCTCATTAGAAGGTCTCATATTCACATCGAAATTCTTTTCCGTTCCAAACAAAATTCCACTTAAGTAAGTTAGTTGATTGCTTTCTGTTATCTTTTTATAACTTTTTTTTCGTTTTATTCCTTTCTCTCGTTAATGAATTATTTTAATAGTTGGTTGCATAAGTTGTTCGTGGAATTGATGAAAACTGAAAAGATGCCAAGTCAGGAAACAAGCCATGTTTAAGCTATTATTAATTGTAATTATCTTGAATTCATTATTTAAAATGTCTGTACATATGTCTTAAGGGTCATACCAAAATGTTGCTCGTCTTCAATTTACTTTAAAATATAAGTGTTATTAACAGTATCTCAGGCTCTAATATCTGGCTCATTCAAGTTGAATCAACAGTTCATAGACGCTCTTAGACTCTTCCGAGTTCCAAAGAGATTTTTCAGTATTGCTGAAATTTGATGGTTTTTTTTTCGGTTACTTCCTTACGTTATTTTTTCTGCCCTTATTTATTTATTATCTAATATTTTTCTTCATTTTTTTTCTTTTCAATTTGCTAAGCGTTCCTACTTTTCTGTTTGGTACTCTCTACCTACTCTCCACACGGAATATGGCTCTATCATCTGTTACAACTGTACTACATTATTTTTCAGTTTCTATCATGTTATTTTTCGTACTCTTTTAAATTAATTTAATTTATTAAATATTTTACAAGCATATGTTTTTCGCTTCAAAAATCATTATGAAGTCGGCATAAAATCCAGCAATACTTTTTCTACTGCCAGAGTTGAGTATAAGGTTCTCTGAAATGAATTCAAGTCGCTAAATTTTAAAGCAGATATGAGCGCAACAGTCTTTCTTGATTAGTTTTTTTAACGTTTTTTAAAGTTTGATTGAGAATCGGTGAATACAGAGGTGTAAAATTTCAGAGGTTATTTGCCAACAGTGATAACGTTTTTCCTCGTCAACGTTATCAACAATCAAGCACTCAATTTCCACGTTCCCGTCCCGCTGCATATCATTTTTCGTTCTGTGAGTTTTTTCGAACTCTTTTTCTACCTCTCCAACTCTTATGATAGCTGGAAATATTTGTTGATTCGTGAATGTTCATGGATAATCATGTTTATTCATGTTTATTCATGTTCCAACTGAATAGTTTATTAGGCTTAATGCTTCGATCTTTTCGTCCTATGATGTTTTATATAAAAACGCATAGCGGTTGTAGGCTTTAGATGATTTTTAAATGACTGAGATGGAGATTATCAATTGTATTGATTGATTACTTGATCACTGACCAAATCTGAACTGCTTTACACTTTGATATTTTATAGCACTCGGGTACAATTTTTTCAAGTTTGGATGTAGTGTAAAGACCGAATATTATGCGATTCGGAAGCAGAAAGCCAGATATTTTGAATTAAATTAACGCATATGGTGCGATACTTGAAGCCGACTCATACGCTCGAACTGAACATTTGTGCAGACATGCCATATCGGTCACTAACAGTTCTAAACGAAAATTTATCATCTGTCGAACTCCGTCTTCTTTCAAATTTCTTCTTGTTGCATCAAACTTTTGCTGTCATCGTCCATCCACTAACATGTCGTCCACTGGATAACTGCTGTATACATGGCTAGTCCTTGAAATGAGGTAGAGCTTGAGGTTCATATGAGGGGAAACCTGGGTGCGATTCCCGGCTGCTTCCCCGACGGATCGCCAACAGGCTGACCACCACCAGGCGTTCCGAAACGTGTCAAAACAATCATACGTGAGCATGGTTGTCAGCTGCATCAATACGGAGGTCGATTGAACTACAGCTGCCTTTGCATCCCTTTGCATTTATGAAGTAAATATGAGAAGAATATTGTTGATCACTTTTATTTCAGGGTTCCTTATTGGCGAGTCTTATAATGAGTAAATTGCTGCAAGGGAGACACTATTCACCGCGTAAATATTTAGCTGTTATGATGATCACTATTGGGATCATTATATGCACTCTGGCTACTTCGAATCAAAAGGTGCGCAAAAGTTCTTTATGTTAATTCAGTGCAAGTTCAACAAGTTTTATTCTTTGTGATATAAAGTAACGCAGAAGTAACGCACTAACGAAAAGCTACAAAGTAAAGCAAAGAAAGGCTTACGAACATAGGACGAATTAAAGAAATTTTTGTTTTACGGCGAAGGAAAAAAGTTTTCTTATAGGGCGAAGAAGAAAATTTTCTTGTAGGGAGCAGAAAAATATTTCTCTTACAGGATGAAGAGGAAAAATTTTAATTGTAGAACGAAGAGAAAAATTTTCTTATAGGGCGAAGATAAGGAATTTTTCCTATAAGACGAAGAAAAGAAAAATTTCTTATGGGGTGAAAAAAATTTTTTTCTTATAAGACGAAGAAAAGAAAAATTTCTTATGGGGTGAAAAAAATTTTTTTCTTATAAGACGAAGAAAAGAAAAATTTCTTATGGGGTGAAAAAAATTTTTTTCTTATAAGACGAAGAAAAGAAAAATTTCTTATGGGGTGAAAAAAATTTTTTTCTTATAAGACGAAGAAAAGAAAAATTTCTTATGGGGTGAAAAAAATTTTTTTCTTATAAGACGAAGAAAAGAAAAATTTCTTATGGGGTGAAAAAAATTTTTTTCTTATAAGACGAAGAAAAGAAAAATTTCTTATGGGGTGAAAAAAATTTTTTTCTTATAAGACGAAGAAAAGAAAAATTTCTTATGGGGTGAAAAAAATTTTTTTCTTATAAGACGAAGAAAAGAAAAATTTCTTATGGGGTGAAAAAAATTTTTTTCTTATAAGACGAAGAAAAGAAAAATTTCTTATGGGGTGAAAAAAATTTTTTTCTTATAAGACGAAGAAAAGAAAAATTTCTTATGGGGTGAAAAAAATTTTTTTCTTATAAGACGAAGAAAAGAAAAATTTCTTATGGGGTGAAAAAAATTTTTTTCTTATAAGACGAAGAAAAGAAAAATTCCTTATGGGGTGAAAAAAATTTTTTTCTTATAAGACGAAGAAAAATTTTCCAATAGGACGAACAAGAAGAAAGATTTTTGAAGTTAGTGTTCGTTTTTATTGAATATTTTTCAAAAATTAGAGGCGACCATCTACTGAACAAACTAACTTTCACCAAAGTCGGCATAACTGAAAGGAAAAAAAGTTCGATAAAAATTGCTTAATTTTTTAAATTGGCTAAATGTTTTGGAAATTACATGACAAGCAATTGTTCATTCAAGTAGTGTTTTGGAGCAATTTGCAGAGGAAGAGAAGAAATAAAATGGTTTTTTTTACAGTGTCATAAATTTCAAACGACGTTGCACTTATTCATTGTTTGAGTTTCATTCATAAAATATTTTCCAAGCGTCTCGATAAGTCTTTATTTTTAGAACTTTATTTGTTTAAATCTTTATTTATATTTGTTTTATTTATTTCTTTATTTTTATTTCTTTATTTGTTTAACTCTTTATTTATTAGTCGATAAGTCTTTATTTATTTGTTTAAATTAATTTTGAAAATCTCTTTTAAAAAATTGTTTTGAAAAATTTTACAGTTACTTTTGCTTGTTTAACTGTATATGTATATATATATATTTTTTTTAAAGAAATCGGATGGCTTCAATGCAGCGGATGCATCAAAACATTATCGAGAATGGCTAATTGGTTTGTTTGTGAATTTTTTGGAACAATTTTTAATTATAAATTATTGATTGATCCCTATAGATATGCTTTGTTGTAGGGAGATCAGAGCTTAAAAAAACATTCAAGACATTCGAAATATTTCGTTGTGAAGTCAACAAGTAAGCAGCCACTGACTTATCGACAATGAATGTTATGCTTATTGATAATGATTTCTTGTTGTTGTGTTTTGTTAAGTCCGTTAAGAAGCAATCGAATGATGGTTGTTGTTTCAGGAATTGGAATGCTTGTAACAGCCTTATTGGCATCTGCTTATTTGGCCATTTGTCAAGAAAGAATGTATACAAAATATGGAAAACATTCTCGAGAGGCCATGTTTGTAGTGGTAGGTATTTATTTATTTTTTTTCGATTTTTTTTACTGTTGCTGTCATAGATGTTTGTATATGAAAACAGAATGAAGGGTTAAAAGGGAGGAGGGGGAGAGGGAGGATATAAATTCAAGAGATACATATCATTTCATTTCCTCGTATTTCTTTTTTCGTTCTTTTTTATTCAAGTTCTGAGTCCATTGCTATATTTCATCGAGTAAAATCTATGCACGCACTTGTTAGTTATAATTTGGGGCTTCGGGACTCGTGCAATTCCACTCTTTCTTTCGTTGATCGCTGCTACTGTGATCAATGGGAACCGTTGATCGGTGCTGATCGATGTTCAGAATCGCTCTATACATGGGGATTCATGAGCTTGTGAGATCTCATCATTATGGGCCTTCGATTTCAGTAGCAGCGATTGTGATTACCAAAGGGATGATAAAATAAAAGTTGAAGTGTCATGTTACGAAAAGATCTTTTATTTTCTTCTCACGTTTTAATCGTTTTCTTTTTAGACGCCTATTAGTACTGATTCTTATTGCGTTGATGTCATTTTTTTT
>JPKZ01001275.1:69225-81314 GCA_000803305.1 Toxocara canis
AATCCTCGTTATGCGCCTCCTGACTAGCACGAGCTACGGAGTTTCGAAAATTCCCTAATTTAAAATGAACGATTCATCAGTCCTGAAGACTTTATAGGCTTTTTTCTAAAGCAGCTGGGAAATTAACATACACTTTGCAGCCAATCTATTTATGTATAAGCCGGTCGAGTCGTAGAAAAACGGCCTTTAAAAAAGGGCCTATACGAACGGGAAAATCTCTCGCGAAGTCTTTTTTTTGTTAAATCACTTTTCGCATCACGTCAAATAGAGCTCCCTTCGCTTCTCGAAAGAAACTCATACGTTCCCATTCAAGCACAGTACCATGTCAATAGTCCGCATCATATAGAGCACCCGGGGCTGTGTTCTTTTTTTTTTCTAGGGTATATCATATGCATAGAATCTGTTCAATCTATCGGACACTTTTCAGTTTCAGTTCATAGAAGCTGGGGTTAGGGGTTGCCGCTGGAGTGAAAATGATTGAAGATGGGTTCCATAAACGGAATCTCAATAGAACCAATCTCAATAGAACCTCTCTAAGTGGCTTCTAAATATTTTAAAGGATTTTTTAATGAATGGTTTTTTGAAGGGTTTTAAAATTAGGTCCAGCTTTTGAACCAATTCTTCAATGAATATCTCTTTGTGTTTAACGAAATTTTTGACTGGAACTTCTCTTTTATGTGATCGTCAGCAATACTAACCACCTTACGCTCGCTAATGATTTTACTCTTTCCTTCACTGTTTATAAAAATCCCTTACCTAATTCTTCACCTAATCACCTAAATCATTACCTAATTACTTCCCTAGTTCAATATTTTCCATGTATTTTTCTTTTAAACGTAAGGGAGAAAGATGGAGAGAGAGAAAGAGAAAAAGAGATAGAGTGAGAGAAAAAGCATGTGACGGGATGGTAGAAGACATTCTGAGAGAGCATCAAAAGCATTAATATCAATAATCGGTAAAGCTGCGTCAAAAAAAAATTGTAAGCCCTCAACAATTAAGACATGGCGGCTAAATGTCAGCTGTATCCTATAAGTTGTTTGATCTTTTTGGTATAGAAAACGAGATAGTTGCTGAAAAAAAAGCGAATAATAGCCAAAATTAATTCCATCTAAGCACAAGTATAATGGGGTGGGGGGAGGTGTGGAGGAGGGAAGGCAGAGAGGAAACGGTTATTCAAAAAAAATATTCAGCGACCAATAATGACAACATCAAGCTTATTTGAAATGAAATCCTTTCGAATACGAGAGAATTTTGCAAAATATTTTTCCAAAAATAGTTTTATTGTATATGTGCTGAAAAGAATGCGACTGCAATGTGTGAATAGTTGGTTGATTGCTGCACAATAACATATGCATACAAGCTTTCATTTAATTATTTTTTTTTTCACTCATATTATAGTTCTATTTTGGGGTATTTTTGATGAGATTTTGATCTGTCTTGATCGCAATTGTTGAAAAGCGATATGAGTTGCAATTACTAAGCATTCTTATCTTCATTGGTTTGACAACAATTGTTCGATATGTTCATACGCACACATATAAAGCGTATCCATTCATCTCTCATAATCGCTAACTGACGCATATATCAAATATCAAATATCAAACATCTGAGCATAAAAATCACAATCTCGTTTAATGTTATTAAGCAAAAAAAAAAAATAAACGTAACACAAAATAATTAACTGTTTGGGAAAACGTTTGAATTTTTAATCGAATTTGAATTTTTAATCGAATTTGAATTTTTAACCGAAAAAAAAGGAATACATTTGATTTCGGTTATTTTGAACGGTTGGCTCAAATTGATATCACAGCGTTTGCGAATCGTTCAAGCTAACAATATTGCGATGAAAAATCATTTGCATAGAATTGGTAAACGAATGAGATTTTTTTGGCAAGCCATTTCTCTTTTGTAACGCTCATCAAATTTGTTTATCAAAAATATCATTATCGTTAAGCAGACATGTGCCTTACGTAGTACACAACACTGAGGTGTGCTACACTCTTTAAAAGTAAGTCTGTGCTGTGCATTCAAACGTGGAGTTCATTTGTTGCAAAAATATGGCATGAATAATCGCATAACTTACTCGCAGCGAACTACAAATGATCAGTTATCAACTTGAAAGCGCAAAAAAGTTCAAATGGGAAAAAAGTGGAGAAATGTTATATAAGCCATTTTGATCGTCTCTTTCACCAGTGTTACGGATATGCGTGTGTGTGTATGTGTGTGCGTGTGTGTGTAAGCGCATGTGTATGGGTGCGTGCATGTATGTGCTTGTGCTTGTGTGCGCGTGTGTGCGGGCGTGCGTGTGTGTGTACACGCATGTATATGCGTGCGTGCGTGGGTGCGCACGAGCGTGTGTGTGCAAGTATGTGTGCGTGCGTGTGCGTGTACATGTGTGTGTTTACGAATTGCATGAATCCATTTGGGCATATGCTTCCTGTGTTAACGATTAACTAGATTGTTCAGCTTGTAAATTTTGTGATCGGAGTCCTGTTTCATCGTTGGAGCGATTAAGCCTGCTTCCCTTTTACAGTGGGTATTCTATGAGGATTATAATGAGTGAGAATCATCATATCCACTGCATAACCAATGCTTTCCAAAAAGTGATTCGACTGCAACTGCATACGAACACACAAATAGGCAAACATACAAACACACACGAACGTTATGAGGATTGTTCCTCCATTTCGGAAAATATGTTCGCGATAAAAAGTCGCTTTTTAAAAAATTTTATGGTTTCTTTCTCAAATTTGAATTCAAAATCTGATTCACAATTCAATAAAATGCGATAAAACACCGAGTGTAGCGTAAGATGAGCTATGGAAAGCAGTATTGGCAAATGCAGAAACCGAGATGCAGTTGTATCGCAAATGTTTTATTTTCGTTCAACCGGTGAGTAAAGGTGCCTTTTGGCCTTCAGCGGATCGACGCATCGCTGCTGCAAGTATGCGCATATTAGCACTAATTTTGACTTTTTTCTTGATCTTCCATGACAAATGAACACCATTTGGGATCATTGGAAAGCGAGAGAAATGCACAATAAGATTTTCATACGACCAATCTAGACTACGCTCTAGGGGATTTTTCACAAAATTTTTTCGGCTGTGTTGCTTTCGCATACTTGTTTGCCGCCTGCGCATAACTTCTCATGGCTTCGTTTTTTTTTTCTTAATGAACCGCAACTGCTCTTCGATTCACCATGAAATCGACCAAAACACTTTTTCGTTAAGTGACTCGAAGCGCTAGAAGGATTCTAAGTCTCCCACATATATACATGTATATATACATATATATTTACGTTTAAGTATAAATATATAAATAAATAAATACACAAATATATAGATATATATAATGTTAGCTTTCTCCTCAGATTTGTATGGCTTGTTTTCTATTCTTTCCTCTCTAAGTTATGGATATTTATTTTATAAGAACGAGAAAATAAACAAATGCAGCGAACCAACGAAGATGTAAACGCCGAACTTCCTGAATAAGTGAGGTTTTTTCCTTTTTGCATTTCGAATAACATCTTACCACTGCTTTGAGCTACACTTAAAAATTGCGATTATAGTTGAAAGCTGTATCACTAGCTTGATATATTTGTTGTTTTTCCTCTTTGTTTTTTGTTTTTCTGATTGAGGAAATTTTTCATCAGTTTCTATTCTTTTTAGAGAAAACTGTTAAGTGTGCTGCTTAGTTCAGCGTAGAACTTTCCGCTTTTTGTGTGCTTTAGCAAATTCGTATCCACGAAGTGCGTAATGGCCACCTGGCTTCTGTGCTTGCGCATGTATTTTTGTTTATATGTATGCGTGTGTGTCTGTCTATCTATCTATCTGTGTGTCCACCTGTCTGTATGTCTATCAGTCAATCCGGTAATCTCATCTTGGGAACCACAGAAACTAGTTTCAGAATTGTTTAGGTAAAATTCTCACCTTGGAGTCGGCTCCGAGAGAAGCATTGTGCACATAAAAGGGAGGGGCAAGGAAGCTGGGTTATAGTTTATTAACTGAACCACAAGAAAATGAATTTCTCTTATAATATTTGTTTAAGCATCATATCAGGTAGAACTAGAATTTTCTTATTTTGCGTACAGTCCTTGAAGGTGGCCTATATTGATGAGATTTGTTACCAAAGCGATTGTCTTGTCAGCAACCTCTTAACACGTAGTCCGCGTTATCGTAACAATGAAATGCGTAATAATAGGAAGTATTATTTGCTTTGCCAAACACTGTTGAGTAATACGTTTCTTTATTTATCTATTATCCGCTTCATGTCAACGATCTTTGAACAACAATCATTAGCCACAAAGAACGAGAACGTTAGTACGCATAGTTCACGAAATGTTCGTAAAACGAAACGAACCATAAGTTAAGGACAATGCAATTTAACCTGAAACGTTCTTAGTTTTATAGCATGCGAAAATACAGAATAAAAAGTTCGATGGTACCGTTCTTGTCCTTAACTTATGGTTACAAACATTTCGTGAAGTATGCGTACTAACCTTGTATATATATATATGTATATATATACATGGCACCTTAACTTACCTTATAACCTTATATATACACATACTAACCTTATATATATATATGTCATTTCCGATTGGTGAGCAGTGACTAGTTAGAGAGCTCGAATTGGCAATAAGGTTTTTGGAAATCTTTCATGTAATCATCTTCTAAAAAATATTTCTGATATATTCAGGCTCTCTCACTCTCTCCTTCTCTCTGTGATGGGAAAAAAGGTATGACGTATTCTGTGAGAATCATAATAAATTTGTAGAGCAGTCGGCAAGCTTGGGATTCTCGAATTGTTTGCCTGCTTTTCAGCTCTCAACATTCTCACTCGATTTTTGTCGCTGAGAACCTGAGAAATGTTTCAACTCCATTTGTTTTCCCCTGGTAAAAAGTTTCTAGTATTTTTGCCTATCGCAGTCTGTGAGCCCGAAATTTCAGTGTTAGGTTTTATACATGAACTACAGTAAGCAGTAATTGCTGAAATAACGTGAAAAGGAAGAGGAGACCAACTGACTTACAAAGTTTTATCACCTTTTTTTGAATTCTAAGGATCACTTGTTTGTGATTTTTGCTGCATCAGTTAGTCAACATTGTTTGAATTGTATTCTTTTCTTCTTCAAATTCACAATAAAATTTCTTGGAGTGATACATCGTTTTATAGTTTATGGATATATCATTTGAATAACTGCTCATTTAAGCATGAAAAAAATCATCTTAATTAACCTTCTTTTCAATAAATAGCTTTCAAATTTTTTTTTGCTTAGAAATCTACAGTGATATCTGTACAATTCCAGCGAACTAATTGAAATGCATCTGCAAATTTTCTAAAAATATTTTCATTAATGTACCATATCCTTACTGATTGAAGGGAATGCTCAAAAAGTAGTCGGAAACGATGAAATAATTCAAGGTCATTCATGCTTGCTGTAGAAAAAATCTGCTCAACGATATTTTTCGATGGTGGTCTTCTGCTTGATGATCAATCGATTTTCTCTAACGTTCATTTGCTACACTATTGCTCGTTGAGGATAGATCGTATCGTTTAAGTTATATAAATAGTTATGAATTTCGAACGATTTTGAAGTTTTCAACAAAATTCGGCTAAAAAGGATCAGAAATTATTGAAGCATAGCAAAAAGCTTTCTCGAAAATCAGGTCGACCATTCAACGTCAAAGCAGATAAGTCTAACTTGGCAAAGGTTTTCAGCGCCTCTCAACGATTAACTTTAGTGGATTTTATTGAAAGATAAGGGATGATTAAGGGATCGTATTATGAACATGTTTTCATAATCTCGAACTAGTTTGGCCAAAAATATGCTAAAAAAAGTTATTTGAATTTTTTTTCTTTATCAGCATAACTTGCCTACCCATTTGCTCAAGCTTGCAAAGGTTACTCGTGAAGAATGCCACTGACAAGGTGTAAGTCATCTCACAAAAAATGCCGATCTGACCTCTTCTGCTTCCATTTTATTCTGCACATTTAAGGAATGCTTGAAATGAAAGTGATCATGCATAAAACGAATTTAATAAAAAAATGGAAGCACAACTCATTTGGTAGAGGAAAGGTTGAAAACAAACGTTGGTTCCTTTTTTAAAGCTAAGATTAGTTTGCTTTTAAATGTTCTCGTGGAGTAACTGCTTACTTTTAACAAAAATGAGTATAGCTGCGTTTTTTTCCCTGTCTAAATTTGAATTGTGCTGTACTAACTGAAATTACATACGAAAAAGGTAAAACATGTATGTGCAAATTTTATTTGCAACAGTTGGGCTAAGTGCAATTTTTATTTGCAGGAGGTGGAATAATTGCAATTGTTAACTGCAACAGAGAGAAAAAATGGATTTTTTCTTAGCAAAAGACAGGGCAGAAGCAATTCTAATTTGCAACAGACAGGATAAATGGAATTCTTATTATCAGCAGACAGGGTAAATGCAATTTTTACTTGCAACAGACAGGATAAATGCAATTTTTATTTGCAACAGATAGAATAAATGCGATTTTTATTCGCAACAGAGAGGATAGACGAAATTTTCATTTTCAACAATTTATGAATTTTGTCAAATAGATCTTTTAACATAAATCGAGGTGAGATGATTATTTGAATTACTGAACAAATTGCTGAAAATATAGCACTTAAGCAATTTTTTCTTCTCAACTTCACCATACAAGAAAATGCATTGCAGTTAAACAGGAAAAAGTTCTGTAATTTTGTCATTCCTTTCATTTACTCTTCACTGATTGATGGTTGTTCATCTTGATGGTCGTCCAACCACACTTATTAAACCAGCTTGTTTCTTCATCTATTTGTCTCGACTTAAAGCACAGGCAGAGAAGCACAACCATCTATCGCCAACAATCAGCTTCACCCTTCCATATGGAACACTCGTAGCAATTCACTAAAAGGTACATAACTTGAAAGTGTGGGGAGCATATATTCTTTGAATGGTTATTTTTTTACAATTGGTCGATAAACAAAGAAGTAAGTAAAAGAGCAAATCAGTCTAGTACGATAGTGACAATGCTTCTCCGCTTACTTTTTCAGTCAGAGTAAGCAAATGAAGAAAGAAACTGCTCGCCGCTATAAATTTACTCTCGAGTGCTTGCAAGGAAAAATGTTTTTCTTACTTTGCAAAATTGACCAGAAAACCCTATGAGGTTCAATTCGATCGTGATCTTTTCACCGCTTTTCCTCAGGGGCTTCTCCGACTACTTCAGGAAAGTTAATGATAGGAATTTAAAAAAAAAAACGACCTCCTGCTGCTTTATATTTGTTCTGCATTGATCTGCTTGACCGACGAGTACTTTTGACCACTTACTTGTTCGCTCAAGTTTGCTTCGAAACCGCGAAAACTGTAATGCGAGCAACATCAGTCATATTTTTTTGCATTTTACCATACTTGGTCCTTCAAAATTTATGATCTTTTCGCTTCATGCAACCTGCACTCTTCCGTTCATAGGTCAGCCAATCATTCGTCTTGTTCATAGGTCGCCCAATATCTTATCATGTTCTCATGACAGCTAATATTTTATCATCTTCATAGGTCGCCGAATATCTTATCACGTTTATAGGTCAGCCAATATCTTATCTTTCCCATAGTTCAGCCAATATCTTACCATGTTCAGTGGTCAGCCAGTTCTTAAGTCACTCAGGTTGTCAATATGTTCGTAGGTCACCAAATATTCTTAGTTCACCGAATATCTTATCATATTCATGGATGAGCCAATATTTTATCACGTTCATAGGTCAGGCGGTGCATCGGTCAGCCAGTTCATAGGTCACCCAAAATCTTGCCACGTTCATACGACAGCCAATATCTTGACGTTCTTCTAGGTCACCGAATGTCTTATCATGCTCATAGGTCAGCCAGTTCATAAGTCAGCGAATATCTTATCAACGTCATTAGTTGGCCAATATCTTATCATGTTCATAGGTGAGCCAGTTCATAGATCCCCCATTATCTTAACATGTTAGTAGCTCACGAATATCTCTTAAATGTTCATAGGTTAGCCAATATCTTATCAAGACCATATGCTAGCCAATATCTTATCATGTTCACAGATCATCGAGTATCTTATCGTATACCTAAGTCACCCAAAATCTTGTCACGTTCATATGACAACCAATACCTTATCGTTCTCATAGATCACCAAAATCATGCTCACAGATCAACCAATTCATTGGTCAACCAATTTGCTAACATGTTCAAAAGTCGCCTAATATCTTTCACGTTGATAGGTCAGCCAATGTCTTCTCAATATTAAAAAAGCGGCACACTCCGTTTTTTTTTCGAAGTCATTCCTTTCCGTTACATCTTCCTTTTCGAAGTCATTCCTTTCCGTTACATCTTCCTTTTCGAAGCTAAACTCGTTCAAGTTCGAAATGATTCGCTAAAATTTGCTCTTTCATTGTCGAAATATATTCATGTGCGAAGCAATGCTCGTTGAAATCGTATCGGAGGGTTGCTTGGCTCAATAAATTTGTCACTATGAAGCTGCAATTGACAGAAACTGGCCAATGGATCCCTGCATTCCGCATGCGTTTTTTTTTTTGCAATTTGTAATTGCTGTAGGATGGCAGTAGGTCAGTGGTAGAGCTTCCGCTTCGTACGCGGGAAGACCTAGGTTCGATTCTTAGGTTCGATTCTCGGCTGCTTTCCCAACGGATCGCCAGCAAGTTGACCACCAAGTGTTCCGAAACAGGTCAGAACAATCATATGTGGGCATGGTTGTCAGCTGCATCGATACGGGAATTGATGAAATTACAGCTGGCTTTGCACTCTTTTGCAATTGCTGTAATATGGTATAAGCATAAATTTCATTATTGTGAGTAGTCCAGAAACGGTTAGCATTCATTCTACCAATTAATTCCATCCTTATGAAAATGCTGGTATTCCTGAGAATGTGTTGTAGTTGTTGTTGCATTCTCCCACTTATTGTATCGCTTTTCTCTTCCGTCTTCTCCCTCCGCTTGTAACTTTAGCATAGTCCTCACGATGACTGCAAAGTGTGTCCATTCAACGATGTTCATATTTGTGAGGCCAAATCATAAGCAAAACGAATGAATGCTTTCGACTTGAAGCTTTATCATCTTAAATTGTGCTGTTTCGTTTCAATGTCTTATTTTCACTATTGCTAGAAGTCACATCTGACCAATGTGATCGAGTATGTGACCTACTTACATCACATACACGTAACTCTTTACGTAAATCGTCTTACTTGTAGTTTGTTATTATGATGTTTTCTTGATCTAGAGGTTTTCATATGATACTTTGACAGCAATGGGCAGAGTTCAATAACGTTTGTAGTCGTAGCATTCAATTATTTAGTTTCATCTTTGAACTATTTACTTCTGTTTCTATCACGATTCGTTTTCGCTCATTATATTTTCCATTTGTTCTTTCATCGTTTTCTGGGTCGACGTTCTTTGAGTTTTGTTGTTGGCGATCGATCGAAATTAGGAGATAATAAGTTTAAGAAATTTTTAATAAATTTTTAAGAAATTTAAAATATCATTCCTTTCCGTTACATCTTCCTTTTCGAAGCTAAACTCGTTCAAGTTCGAAATGATTCGCTAAAATTTGCTCTTTCATTGTCGAAATATATTCATGTGCGAAGCAATGCTCGTTGAAATCGTATCGGAGGGTTGCTTGGCTCAATAAATTTGTCACTATGAAGCTGCAATTGACAGAAACTGGCCAATGGATCCCTGCATTCCGCATGCGTTTTTTTTTTTGCAATTTGTAATTGCTGTAGGATGGCAGTAGGTCAGTGGTAGAGCTTCCGCTTCGTAAGCGGGAAGACCTAGGTTCGATTCTTAGGTTCGATTCTCGGCTGCTTTCCCAACGGATCGCCAGCAAGTTGACCACCAAGTGTTCCGAAACAGGTCAGAACAATCATATGTGGGCATGGTTGTCAGCTGCATCGATACGGGAATTGATGAAATTACAGCTGGCTTTGCACTCTTTTGCAATTGCTGTAATATGGTATAAGCATAAATTTCATTATTGTGAGTAGTCCAGAAACGGTTAGCATTCATTCTACCAATTAATTCCATCCTTATGAAAATGCTGGTATTCCTGAGAATGTGTTGTAGTTGTTGTTGCATTCTCCCACTTATTGTATCGCTTTTCTCTTCCGTCTTCTCCCTCCGCTTGTAACTTTAGCATAGTCCTCACGATGACTGCAAAGTGTGTCCATTCAACGATGTTCATATTTGTGAGGCCAAATCATAAGCAAAACGAATGAATGCTTTCGACTTGAAGCTTTATCATCTTAAATTGTGCTGTTTCGTTTCAATGTCTTATTTTCACTATTGCTAGAAGTCACATCTGACCAATGTGATCGAGTATGTGACCTACTTACATCACATACACGTAACTCTTTACGTAAATCGTCTTACTTGTAGTTTGTTATTATGATGTTTTCTTGATCTAGAGGTTTTCATATGATACTTTGACAGCAATGGGCAGAGTTCAATAACGTTTGTAGTCGTAGCATTCAATTATTTAGTTTCATCTTTGAACTATTTACTTCTGTTTCTATCATGATTCGTTTTCGCTCATTATATTTTCCATTTGTTCTTTCATCGTTTTCTGGGTCGACGTTCTTTGAGTTTTGTTGTTGGCGATCGATCGAAATTAGGAGATAATAAGTTTAAGAAATTTTTAATAAATTTTTAAGAAATTTAAAATAAAAAAAAATAAGAGATAAAATAATTTAAAAAAGAGGCATGTAGTCATGCCGAGGAACCACATAACCTTGTAAATGACAATTCGATCGTATAGCTGAAAGAATTTAAAATATCAGCATAACTATATTCTGATCAATTCCAAAAAGTACTAACAGAAACCGTTTAAAAAAATAGCATTTCGAAAAGGTATTTTTTAATACGCTTGTCTCTTAAAGGACAGTTCATAGCTTCGTTCTAACAAGGAGTTTAATGCTAAATTATACTTTGAGTAGCACTTGTCTTATATTTGTACTTGTTGAAATTACATGACATTTTATTTAATGACCACAATACAACGGTACGCCTTCTTCACAAAATGTTCTCGATTCTGAGGAATACAAAAATAACTAGCATATATAAACCTGTGATTAGCATACATCATAATATATAGATTGCTATCGAAAAAAAAAACTTGTCTTTTTTGCTCGAATTCAACAAGTCATCAAGGAACAGCGATTATCGGCAGCGAACGAAGCCGATCGTTCATTTGTTCAATCAGCTTTCATGGTGATGGGTGGCATCGTTGTTGCGCTAGCACAGCATCATAACCATTTAATGAAGTTCCATCGTAAAATAATCAAAGTAATGCTGTTATAGTTGCCAAAAATTGCCATTGCCAAATATCATCGTCGAAAAAACTGCTTCGCCGGATTTTTTTTTTCGATAACGATTACATGAGCGCATCACCATCATTTATCAGTAGGATATTTATTCCAATAAAATCCACACACATATGATCGTTTAAAGTAGCATTTAAATTAGCATTCTTGAATTAGTAAATATTGTTCGAATTAACATTCTTGTTAGCATTCTTATTAAATTAGCATTCTCGAATAAATTAAAATAGCATCCTTAAATTAATAGATATTTGCTGTGTTGACAATGCTTTTGAAACCAATTTATTCTAACCCGCTTCACAATATTTGAATGACGTTTTCCAAAATCCTTATTTTTGTTATCAACTCAATCGATGTGAACAGTCAACTATTTTTCCTTGGGATAGTATATATATCTCATTACAATTTGAAATAGTCAATAGAAGTCAATAGAAGTCATTTGAAGAAAACAATAGAAGGAAAACATCATGCTATACGTACGTATATGACGGTATCATTACTTTGATACAAATGTTGCATGCCTCTAAAAACGCACAATTATCGTTGAAATAAAGCTCCATGAACAATGGTTACTCGTTAACGATTTGTGCGTGATTCGACATTTTTGTCATTTAGCCTATCACATTTGTTTAAGCGCGCTTCTGATCAGTCAGTTGTACAATGTAATTCGTCATCGTCAACTTCAAACGATAATGATCGAGCAAATTAGTTCCTCGATGCTTTTCAACAATCCT
>JPKZ01001275.1:85550-97955 GCA_000803305.1 Toxocara canis
GAAGTCAGCGGCAGAACGATACTGGAAAGAGGAAAGTATGCACACAAGATACTATGTGCAGTGAATTCCATTTCCCGCACATTCATCTGTTTTCATACATCCGCAACTGTAAGACGTGCGGTATCTCAGATGGTGCTCAATACATGCCGTCTTTCAACGAAGAACAAATTTGCTCACATCAAAATGAATGCTATGTAAAATAATCTAGCATAAACTTGTGTCGCCCACAAATCAAAGAGACAAATCAACGCCGCGAACCTACTATACGGAACTAGATCTCCTTATAAAGAAATTATAAAGCACAAACTTAAGAACTATAACAAAACTTGGCACTATAACCACACTTGCGAGTGAGGACGCAGATACTCAACAATTCTTCCATCTGAAGTATTCAACAATGTCAATCCTTCGCCCCAACTGACATTGTTGAATATCTAAGATAGAGAAGCTCGATCCCAGGTTCTCAATTGAGTAATTCATCGCCATCAGTCAACTGTCCCGACGCGTCGGAAACCAACGATGAAGTTTAAAACCGTAGGAGCGCGGTAACGATAATCTGCATCTCCCACGAGTGAAGTACATTTTAAGTACAAGTACAGTCAAAATTTGGTACGATGCACCTGTACTTTTTCCCAAAAAAATCGATAGGATACTGTACTTGTACCACCCCTCGAAAAATCGCACTATGCTGTGCTTATACTCTACTCGCGGTTTTAAATTTGGTACGATACTGTGCTCTACCCGGTATAAGTACAAGTACAGTACCAAAAGTATTATACTTTTTGGTACGATGGCATCACTATATCGTATCATGCGCTGTGCTAATGAATTAGATGACATATAACGAGAAATGTTTCTTACATATTTCCTACAGTGATAACATATTTCTTTGTTGGAAGTAATATTTGCTCCAAGTCCCGAGACACTATTATCAGCCTTTGCTGTCATATATGCACGAATAAAAGTGATAATTAACCGAATTGAACTCGTGCACCAAATTCGAGCGCCCGTGAATTCTAGTACTGCTCCTAACCTGGAGGCCGGAAAAACTTTTAAATTAAAAAGTTAAAAAGCGGTTATGATAGACATGTAGAGGTCTTTATAGACAATAGTAAGAAGAACTGTACGCTGTGATCTAATTTATGATTGTGTCACTTTTCATTAAAAATACGGCATACAGATGACATAAATGATATCAAATGTGAAAAAGGAAAGCGAAGAAATGTTTACCGGCGTATTCTACGAAAGTCAAAATCACCAATTTGCGTCATTGCTCTCAACAAAAAAATCGTTTCGTTTTTTTCTTTTCTACTCGAATCAAGGAGATGATTAGTGATTCACTATATGGCATTCCGTAGACGGTTCTCATTTAATTAAGATGGATTTCTGAAATAGAGTCGTCATGAACATCGTCGCTTTCGGATGATTTAAAACTTCTCAGCAAATCGTACTTTTACAATTTAGTATATATCATGAATGGTTTACAACAAAACCCGGAATATATTTAGGCCATGTAAAGGGATGCAAAAGTAGCTGTAATTTCATCGATTCCCGTATCGATGCAGCTGACAACCACGCATGATTGTTGTGACCAGTTTCGTTGCGCCTGGTGGTCAGGCTGTTGGCGATCCGTCGGGTAGGCAGCCGGCAATCGAACCCACGTCTTCCCGTATACGAAGCGGAAGCCCTACCACTACGCTATTGCTTGCCCATAGTTGGGCCATGATGATTTTAAGAAATACGATAAATTTTTCGTTTGGTCAAATGGAGCAAAAAATTTAGTAGCTTAGTCACAATAACGGCAGTGCATTTTCGGCTGCCAACATAAGTCGATATTGGCGCATTACTGTCATTTCCTGACTTGACTATTGTTGCCCATTTTATGACCAACAAAGTATTTGGCAATTTTTTTTTTGAAAAATAACTAACAAGCACCGATATACAAGTAGTATGGGAAATCCTAAATAACCTCACTAAATCAATCACCCATCGCAAATTCTGTACGCATATATAGCCGATGGGAATATTCTTACTGTTTAGTGTTTGTAATGGCTTTGACGAGTAAGAATAGTAGAGACACTATTTTACGCATAATCTACAATACTTTACAATGCCATATAATGATGATTTGTTTCGTTGAGCAGCAATAGCTTTTGTAGTGAACATGAATGGACGGCAGTCTCAGTGGTAGAGCCCACGCTTCGCATGTGGGGAGATCAGGGTTCGATTTCCGGCTGCTTTCCACCATATCACTGACAGCAGCCCAGCTAGCGTGTAGTATTAACAACTAGCTATAACAGCCAAACGGATGGCTGTTGCTCGGCGCGCGGTGCCTCATTAACATCGGAACACCGCATTGAGCGCCCGAGCGGTAAGAAGTAAGTAAGAAGAAGTGAACATGAGCAAAAAATTGGTCAACTTTATCGGGGTTTCTAGTATGATCAACAACGATCATATCGGATTGATTGTGCCAAACACAACAAATTATGGTTGACTGAAATAATAAGTTTGCACTATCATTGTTTCGTATTCGTTGCCATATCAATTCACCTGGACTTGATAGCCGAGGAAATATTGCCGCTTAACAACATTGAATCCTTTTCTGTCTTTTGCCTATATTTGGCCGTAATGATACTTGTGAGTTTTGATGTTGGACATAACTATATGTTCTATTCGTTTATTAAGTTCACTTATCACGGTTGCCATTTGGCGATATTAGCAACTCAAAGGCGTTCGAAAAAATGACGAATCACATGTTCATCCAAACCCGTATAATATATCACATTATTGCTAGCAGTGTTTCCCTTCTAGATAACCTAAACTTAGTGCAAATACTTTTACGTTACAGTTGTGCTAAAGGATTTCAGAAACTTCTCATGCTTTTGAGTTACTGAAACTGCAATTCTCATAGATCTGTTCGACTGCCTTGAAGATCGAGTAATATTTCTAGGTAAAAAGTTAGTAAAAAGTTGTTGTTAATCGTCTCATAAACTTATCTCTGAAAATGTTATTTGCGGAACCAACAGATTTGTGGTGAGCAGCACGATCGAATAAGAACGGGTCAAATTTACCAAGAAGTTTAATATGATCGACGATGATGAGATAGGGGTTGATTGAAGCAAACTCAGCATCAGTGGTTCGATTCGTTATTAATCGCTAAAGTCGCTGTTTGAGGTGTGGATACTGTACTATCAACTCGTGTCGAATAGCTTGATCAAGAAGATAATTATGATACAGACGGATTTTCCAAAGTACCTTCAATGGGCATAAGCCATGCTTCTGAAATGAAACTAACGCACAAGATCGTTGTCTTCTATTGTGCTTCTCCAGTTGGGGTTCAGTTCCACGGCACATTGAAGCTTCCCCGAGACTGTTTTCAACATACTACCGATGACTGCATATAATATAAGAGTGAGGGAAGAGGGAATAAGTGGAATGGAGGTGGCCGAAAGGGCAAGGAGGAGAGGGTAGGATATCGAAAGAACCATATTCTAAGGTAGGTTAATCAAAGCCTCTGATCTAAACTCGTAAAACCTGCTTACGCTATATGGATACATTCTTATAAGAGCAGGAATATTTCCGCAAAGACATTTAGAGAGCTATATAAACCTGGTCGCTGTTCCCCTCTAATATTTTATCACTTCAGTTCCCTCTCTTCCCACCATCAGACCACAGCTTTGATTGCGGGTCTGGTGCAATTTATAACTTGGTTGGCATCCTTACTGAACATTATCAGTTTGTACAAATATGATAAAGCACCAAAGAAATTGACTGTATAAACAGATATTGGTGACAAATCCATCGAAGTTTCCATGCGTAGGTAGGTTTCACGTTAAGTGAGATATAGGGCGAACGAGAGCTTTGTTAGTGCGTTTTAGAATTTTCGTTTTGATGTTTTTCAGATTGCTTCCAATTAAATGGAAGCTTGTCACGATTATGTAGTGTGACTTCTAACAGTGATCTATTTTGATCTTAGAATTTTTTTTGTTGAAGTCGTCAACATGGTCGTTGATCCGACGGTTTCAAAAGACCATCGCCGATATCTTTTCTTGAGCAATCCTTTGCAGTTTTAGTTGCGAGTCTCAATTCATTTCTTGACATTTTTTTTTGTTTCCACATCTTAAAGATATCATGATTTTTTTCAACATTAGGCTCCTACTAGCATCAATCGTTGACTAGCCAGAAGAGAATATGTTATGTTTAATGCACTTGACTTGCAAATATCATCATTTCAACGTTTCAACTTACAACGTAAATTATGTCATTTATGTCAAATGACATAATGAAATAACCACATCATTATGTCAAATATGCCATTACGCCATTACTAAAGATGTCATTAAAAACTTATCGCTAGAATTATGTCATTTATGTCAAATGACACAATGACATAACCACATAATTATGTCAAATATGCCATTACGCCATTACTAAAGATGTCGTCAAAAACTTACCACAAGCTCCCGTACGTACTTGAGTGAAAAATGTCAATCATTTTTAAACATTATCTTCAAGAGTAATATCCAATATAATATGTTTAACTTGCACAATTAATTCAAAAATCGAATTTCTCACCTGCTCTCCATGCCAACAATATTTGTTCGCTGTTGTGTTGGAAACATGGATCCAATCGCATACACTCATAAAACTCTCACCGTTAAGCGGATTCAAATTTCATACTGATAATATTTTTTTATTGAGCTGTTAACGCAGATACTTTATTATAAATTGATACCTATTGGCCTCCTTATTCGAGTGCATCGAATGTACAGTGATTTGTTACCGTTTGTAAAATTGTAATTGTATCCTCCTCCTTCCGTTCGTTTTTCAGATATTGCATATTATAATTGGCCTTTGGGGATATATATACTTATATATCAACTGAATGATATATTCAAATCACTCAGCTGCTTAAGCGTTTAACGATATTTCTTGCTCTAATAGATCGATCATTTCTGCTTTTCTAACGAAACCAACTATTCATTCAATAGATAGAGACTGTTCTTTGTAATAGGAATTAAATTAATAGAATTTAATAGAATTTTGAATAGAATTTTAACAGAAACATTAATAAAGAAACCTTTAGTTGAAAATTCGATAACTATGGTTGTTCTTTTTACAATTGCAAAAAAAAAGAAAATACTGTGCATCATATCTTCATGTCATTTTTCATATTTAATATGACCAATCAGATATGTTAAATTTATTTTCAAAGTGTTTTTCAGCTGAAACGATTCTATGAATAAGAATGAAAAAATTTCAAAAATCAAACAAGAAAATCGAGCAAAAAATTGAATTTTGAACTAGGCATATAAAAGTGAGAAAAAAAAATGAAGAGAATTCAAATGGGTTATTTTTATGGCGCTATTGTTTGTGATTATTAGGGAAAAAAAATTTCTCAATTAATTTCAATCGAATTTGCCGTTTTGAAAGCTTGCAAAACTATTATAAATTTGAAAAAAAAAATTTCTTACAGCTCCACCATCATTCTATTCAATCGTATAATTCTTTTATTAACTGTTATTAATTTTGGATAAAAATTTTTATTTTTTCTTGATTTTTTCACACAATTCATATCATTTTTTTCTGATACTGTTCCATGCTTTCACTATTTGTATTTTTAATCAGAAAAAAAAAGAGTTAATAAGCGATGATTTCACCTGACGCAAAGCATTGTAATGAGAATGATTATTTCTTCGTGCATATACGAATTGCGCTCATTGATTGCGTTTGAAAAATGAAACGAAACGTGAAAATCCTATTTGTTTCATTCCCGTTCACTTGTCTCAGATATGCCTTAAATAGGGCTCAGCTGCTTCTATGAATCACATTCAACGAAACAACCTTCCTTACTCTAATACACTGTTCCCCCAACTGGGATTACCAATCTTACTATTATTTTATTCTGTATATTATTTTGCTTAGTTCAACGAATATTAATTAAAACAAATAATTAGGTGATTCAATGCTTACAACCACTAAACTAGGCGATATATTTGTCAGTGATAAATTTTACAACTAAACAGAAGGCTATAATTAGCTTACAAATAGATAAAATTATGATAATTAAGACACTTCGTTTGTGATAATCTCGTCAACTATTTCAAACTTTATCACTAGGTTCGTAGCAGCAGCAATTAATGAGTTATTTATTTTCTATCAATTTATCACTGATTTATCTAATTTAGTGATAACTTATCACTGATTAACACTAATTTCAAAATATTACCATTTGTTTCATTTATTTCCGCTTTTCCAGTCTTCGCACTACCTGATGAGAAACATTGTGCTATGCTGTTCATTCTATCATAACCAATCGTTTATCATTGGACGCAGACCGCGAAAAGCGTTCCAATTCCTAAAAACATTCTTCACTTCTATTTTTATTTAAAATGAGTAATTTGATTTGTACTTGTATCGCTTCGCACGCGTTTCATCGAAAACGTTGTTTTGCATATACTTTTTTATTAATTGACGTTTAGATGTTGAGCGATGGGAGGATAACAGCTTTAATGTTAGCTATAGTAGTCATAGTGAAAATGCTCAACGCAGAAGAGTATACAAATCGAAATATCAACACTATTTCAACTCGACTTCTTCTTCATCGATACATTTTGAAACTATTCCAGGTTTGTTAATTTCTAGATTTTTAATGTATTCTATAATAATGTCGCTTTTTTTTTTGCACTTTCAATCATATTCTCAATCGTTTTGGCACAAAGAAATACTCTCATGCAAAGTTTATGTAATTCAATTTCATTGAAAGAGATTTTCTTTTTCAAAAAATGGAACTGAAACTAAAGTTGAAATTCGATAATATACAACAATTCCGGAATTCTTTGGTTGCGAAGATAGACGAATATAACATTGGCTGATTAAAGCGATGTTTGTAAAGCACATGTTGAGGCTATATTACTGCCTATATATGTGCACATGGGGGGCAGTAGTGCAGTGGTAAAGCTCCCACCTTGTACGCAGGAAGACCTGGATTCGATTCCGGGCTGCTTTCCCACAGAATCGCCAGCATGTTTACCACCAGGCGTTCCGAAACTGGTCAAAACAATCATGCGTAGGCATGGTTGTCAGCTGCATCGATAGGGGAATCGAAGAAATTACAGCAGCCTTAGATCCCTCTCAGTATGGGCATTCCGAAATTACGGTATGTGCGTTTCGAAATTCGCTGTAACTGATCCTGAGAAAGCTTTGCATACTAGAAGATTTAATCAGGTACGGCTTTCGAGTCGATTGATACGAAACATTAAAGTTGAAAGTTTCGCTGATTTGAATTGTTTAAAAGTCTTATACGTGTTCAAAAGTACCAGTAGTATTTTACTACACTTTGCAAACGCTGAGTGAAACTTTAGAAAAGCTCGCCTTTCATCGATTGATTATGCGGTTGGAAAGATCACTCTATGGTGACGAAATCGATTAGCCTCGAACTTTAAACTGCTAAATCCCATATCGTGACTTACATGCGTTGACACATGATCTATTATGATTCGAAGAGAATTTAGTACTCAACGAGAGTATGCTACCTATCGGAAGTTTGAACGCTGTGTTTTATTCCATTTCATGTTGTTGCGCGTGTGGAATATTTTATAGTATTAGCGCGCGCATCTTTTACCGTACGCATCTTTTCCTATTGCTCTATTAGCGTACACATCTTTTACCATTCCTCTGTTAGCGTACGCATCTTTTACCGTACGCATCTTTTGCCATCCTCCTATTAGCGTATGCATCTTTTACCACTCCTATTAATGTGCGCATCTGTTACCATTCTTCTATTAGCATACGCATCCTTTACCACTCTTCTATTAATGTTCCCTTGTTTTGCCATGCTTCTATGAATGTGCGCATCTTTCTCCATTCGTCTTTTTTCGTCTCTTGAGATTTCTGCTCATTGCTCATTGAATTTTCATCGTGAGTCAAGCAATAAAGTTGCATCAAACGATTTTCTCATGAAAATTTGCAGAAAACAGGTTACAATTTAGTGCAATGGTCAACAGCTTCCCGATGCACAGCTGCAATGATTGATTTAGTCGCGCACTTCTTAATACGGCTTTACACGTTTCGCGTACATTTTCACTCCTAAAGTTTCCGTTTCATTTGGCAATACATACTGTACTCCGATGGATTTTGTTAGTTTTTTTTATACCACCATGGTTGTCAGCTGCATCGATAGGGGAATCGAAGAAATTACAGCAGCCTTAGATCCCTCTCAGTATGGGCATTCCGAAATTACGGTATGTGCGTTTCGAAATTCGCTGTAACTGATCCTGAGAAAGCTTTGCATACTAGAAGATTTAATCAGGTACGGCTTTCGAGTCGATTGATACGAAACATTAAAGTTGAAAGTTTCGCTGATTTGAATTGTTTAAAAGTCTTATACGTGTTCAAAAGTACCAGTAGTATTTTACTACACTTTGCAAACGCTGAGTGAAACTTTAGAAAAGCTCGCCTTTCATCGATTGATTATGCGGTTGGAAAGATCACTCTATGGTGACGAAATCGATTAGCCTCGAACTTTAAACTGCTAAATCCCATATCGTGACTTACATGCGTTGACACATGATCTATTATGATTCGAAGAGAATTTAGTACTCAACGAGAGTATGCTACCTATCGGAAGTTTGAACGCTGTGTTTTATTCCATTTCATGTTGTTGCGCGTGTGGAATATTTTATAGTATTAGCGCGCGCATCTTTTACCGTACGCATCTTTTCCTATTGCTGTATTAGCGTACACATCTTTTACCATTCCTCTATTAGCGTACGCATCTTTTACCGTACGCATCTTTTGCCATCCTCCTATTAGCATACGCATCTTTTACCACTCTTCTATTAAAGTGGTCATCTTTCACGATTCTTCTACTAGTGAACACATCTTTTACCGTACGCATCTTTTGCCATCCTCCTATTAGCGTATGCATCTTTTACCACTCCTATTAATGTGCGCATCTGTTACCATTCTTCTATTAGCATACGCATCCTTTACCACTCTTCTATTAATGTTCCCTTGTTTTGCCATGCTTCTATGAATGTGCGCATCTTTCTCCATTCGTCTTTTTTCGTCTCTTGAGATTTCTGCTCATTGCTCATTGAATTTTCATCGTGAGTCAAGCAATAAAGTTGCATCAAACGATTTTCTCATGAAAATTTGCAGAAAACAGGTTACAATTTAGTGCAATGGTCAACAGCTTCCCGATGCACAGCTGCAATGATTGATTTAGTCGCGCACTTCTTAATACGGCTTTACACGTTTCGCGTACATTTTCACTCCTAAAGTTTCCGTTTCATTTGGCAATACATACTGTACTCCGATGGATTTTGTTAGTTTTTTTTATACCACATATCTGCGTTAAGTTTTTTTATACTACATATCTGCGTTAAGTTTTTTTTATACTACATCTGCGTTATACTCTAACCACGTTTATAGCGCATCACAAACGTCTATTAGTCCTACTACGAACACCGATTATGGACCGTATTATGAGTGAATCAGTTTTATCCTGAAAACAAATACTTCTTCATCACTAGTGAGAAGTGTTGGAGTGTTGATGGGTTTTTCATCCGAAATTATTAACTAGCTTATATCAAAGAAGAGTTTTTCATACGAAGTAATTCAGCTATGCCAAAGAATAGTTTTGAGAGCATTGCAGGAGCTAGACGTGAACAGGGATGGAAGCCTATCGACTGGCGAATATATGGTGCTGCTTGGAGCGTTTAAAAAATGTACATCAACTGAGTTGGAGAGGTTTTTCAAAGAGGCTGACTCTGACGACGATAATGCACTACGAACTTCGGGTAATTTCAAATACAATATGCGCTTGGTAACGTTATAGGCAGACTTGTTTAACTTAAGCAACAGACAAAATTTGATTCTGTCGTTTATTTGAATAATTTTATTCAAGCTAACAGTTTTAGCTAACAGTATATGAGAGCATCAAATGAATAACTCTAATTTAAAGAGCAAGCACTCAGCTTAAGGAATATGGTAATTAGTTTCAATATATTTCCACAAAAATGTTGACGGCATCTGTTTTTGAATAATAGTTTGTATCCCTGAATAGTTGTGAATGGCTCTAAAATCGACAAAAACGACAAGTCCTCTTATTGATTGATTGTAATTTCTTTAGAAGTGTGGAATTATTTAAAATCGCATTGTTCTACTAAACGAAATTAATAATTACAATGGAAAGCAGAAGACTGGAATTTAAAAAAGAAACGACTTAGCCATAATTAAATGTTGCGAAAAATATCGTTCAACGTTTTGTTGATCAACGAAAGAAACGCTCGATCAAAATATTTTTTTTCGTTATTCTTTAATTTTGCGTAGTCATGAGAACCACCTTAAGCTGCACAAGAGCAATTATGTGTTCTTTTTGAACAGAAACAGATGGCGCCTTTTGGATCAACCTTTGAAAAACATCTGCTTCACGAGAGCCTTTTGCACATAAACAGACTTGTGAAAGGGGAATTGCTGGCAGTTAAACGAATACGCACAAATATGATAGTGTTAAGCTTGTCAGATAAGCTAAGCTCGGACCTCAATGAGCCTGATGTCCTGAAATCGAAAACGTGATGTATGCTCACATATGTGAGATTCGCACAGCTGCATTTTTTCACGCATCTCATATTTCTTCGCTTTTTGGCGCATTATACATATCGTATGCATCTTATGCTTTCGGTATGCTTACGCTGCCTGATCGTTGAAAGAAATGAGCATTTATGCGCAAGAACAAAGATCTATCTGACATACGGAAATTATCGCATGAAGTGCTATTGTTGTCCGGTTTCGGAAGTGTAAAATGAGACGGACAGGGAAGCCGGCGGAGCGGTGAGAAGAGGATTGAGGGTGATGAGAGCGAGCGGAGATTAGGAGGTGGCAATGTCCAGACTGCACATGTCACTTCACTTTATGTCACTTTATGTTTTGAATGCGACCGACTATATCGGCACATAGTAGCCATAGCCAAGAACGGCATTATTTTGACCATACTTTTCTTTTGTCGCATAACAACTTAAGGTACATGTGGTAGTTTGAATTCGCAAATGAAGTCAATAAATTTTTAATTTTCACTTCAGTAGATGCTGTTGGAGAAAGTCAACAGGAAAAGTAGTTCTTTGTTGAGCCATATTTATCAAAAACAACCTAATCGACATGCTTGATGATATGTTTCGTGAACGATTCATGTGCTCGTTGTCTTGCCTCAGCTTTTACTCTCCCAGCAAGCAGTAAGAGTAAAATGGAAAACCAGGTGTAGAGGTACAAACGCGTCATTAAACTCTCTCATAAAGCTGTTTATTTTAAGACAACCTATCTAATATGAGTGTATAGAGAACAATCGCATCTATATCTTCATCAGTTTATAAATATCTTTCTAATAAGGACTAATCAGTTAGATTTTACACACTTTGCCTAATTCGATAGAAGATCGCATTGCATTAGGAAAACACAGACTAGGAAAACGCGGATATTTTTGATTCTTTTGTTCTAACGGATCCGTGTTCTCAGTAAGATGTTGAAAATTACATTATCTTTTAGTCGGTTCTATGAGCAATCGCTTTCAATTCGTTTTGAAATTTTCTGCAAAAAAATATGCTTCAATGATTCATGCATGAAATCGAACATAACATTATCGAACAATGAACAAATATTCTTTCAATATGACATCATTATGATGAATTTGTTAATGAGGACATTGTGAGCACAAAACTCGAAAGGATGTGTTTAATATCAACGAAATCGACCTATATTTGGTATCAATTTCGATTTCAACGTAACTGAAAGAATTAATTTCAGAATTGAAATCGGCCTATATTTAGTAATCAATTTCGATTTCAATGAAACTGAAAGAACTAATTTCAGAATTGAAATCGACCTATGTTTGGTATCAACTTTGATTTCAATGAAATTGAAAGAATAAATTTCAGAATTTGGAACATTTCTCAAACTGGCATCACCATCGTTGTTCGATTCGTCAAAGAGGGTTATCAATGATGATTTCGAATATTTCCATCAACAACTTTTAGCCGCGACACCGCAAACCGAATACGAAGAGGTAAGCGCGATTATCTCCGTCACTATTTCTAACTGAAATATATTGGTAATGGTTTTGATTGTAATGGCAAAAAAGAATGCTGTAACAAAAGCCTCTACATATGTGTGTAGAAGTATTTACATAGTGTACATGTAAGCAGGCGGGCGAAAGCTGAGTAGTAGGGCTCCGGCTTCGTACACGGGAAGACCTGGGTTCGATTTCCGGGCCAGTAGGCTGACCACCACGCGTTCCGAAACTGGTCAAAACAATTGTGTGTGGACATACTTGTTAGCTGCATCGATACGGAAACCGCTGAAATTACAGCTGCCTTTCCATATATATATATATGTATATATATATATATA
>JPKZ01001275.1:103850-113925 GCA_000803305.1 Toxocara canis
ATAGTTGAGGGCGCTTTCTTTTTTCACCATTAAGTGCTCTCCTTCAAACGAATCTTCATGCACAAACAGTAAAAATGGATATAAAACATCTGGCGAAACGTTTCAGGGAACGATTACTGCTGTACCGTTTGGCCAGCGAAAAATTGAACATATATTTATGCAGTCTTATATAGGACGGATTTTTTAAGAGGATTTGTATTCGCTGAGTAAAATTGTGGATGAATATGCTGGAAAAGGAAATTAAGAGAGCGGAAAATAGAAATCAAACAGAACTAATTACTATTCATACAAAAAAAAAATCTGATCTTAAACGAGGCAAAGTGTTTGATAACCATTGCATAAAACTGGCTGCCTTTTATTCGGGGAATGACGACGAGAAAAAGGTAAAATATTGCATAAACTTGCATAAATTAACACGAAATTTTCTGAAAGGTAGAAACTAACAGCAATCGTTGTTATCTCAAAGAAATTACAACGATCAGTTCATAGTAGACTTTAAGAGCATAACTGTTGGAAAAAAAAAACAAACACTTGCGAATTAGTGCAACAACTGCACTAATTCGCAAGTGTTTGTTATGTTTGTGCGTGTATGAATATTAGTGTTTTTTTGAAAAAAACGGACAAGTGAAGTGCACTTTCAGTAAGTAATGTTTAGAGACAATATTAGTATAGTTGCTTCCCGTTCTCTTTTCCACTTGTTTTCTGTTTTGACCAACTCTGGGTCTGATGACGTTTGAAAACCCTGAAAGGCACGAATACAAACAAGATCGTATACTAATTATCTATCCCAAGTGTTGAAGATTGTTTTCTATTTTTAGAATATGCAGAAACGTCTCAATTATTTCCATCAGAATTTTCAACATTTCAGGTTTATCATCATTTATCGAAACAATCATCGAACATTGTAGCGATGTCACTAGACGAACAACTTCAGGGTGCGAAACGCTCAAGAGACACACACTCGAACGGAAAGTCACTTTTAATGGTATTCCATCAGATGGCGAGAGTCTTATCGCGCTTGTCTTGCATACAGTACCCAATACTTACTTTGTTCGGGCAATCAACCGTACTCTGTAATCGTTACTTACTGGAAGAGAAAAAAAATGAACACTGCACAAAAGTCGCTTAGCCAATTGCCCAACAATTGCATAGCAGTTGTATGAGCGACGTTTTCTGTTTGCTGTTCCGCTCATGTTTTGGCGTCCTCATATCCTAAGGTGGGTGACATTCAGATTGTTTTGATTGACAAACGGATCGCGAATTATTCAGGAGAGACTCCAAAACTCTCGATACGGGTCCATATGATTGACTCTAAAAGGATATTGATTACAAACAAATCGGTTATAAAATTCAAACGTACAATTATTGAACTATCCCTCCCCTAACGCATTACGTGTAAATGAGTCGTATTCATTAGGTGTCGTTTTATTTTTCGTAAGAATTTTTTGATCTTATATTCGAATCTGCGGTAAACTGTTTATGGGAGTTCCATTTGTGATCAAAATCACAAATCAACAAAGTGCAGAAACACCGAACTTGAGATCACATGATGTCTATCTTATTTCGGTGGGAGGGGGGGGGGGTTGGGAGAGGGTAGGGAGGACATGATGAGCGATTGACAAATATATTTCAAAATAAAACAATGGAGCTTAAATAAGTTTTAGAGGATTAAAAAAATTCAGTTCATTCTTTACAATTTATTCTCTAAAACTTAAATGTTGAAACAATTTTGAGATTTATTAACCCGTTTGGGCACAGTGCAACATTTTTTATAATCAGTCATTTTGGATGATAAATAAAAGTGTCAGTAAGCCCGTATTCGAATAAATATAGGTGAATATTTGGACGCTGTTTGATTCTATCTTAGTTATGTATTGTTGATCTCTGTTCATATACTTTCTCATAAAACTTATAACGATCTCGTACATGGTTCATGATGTTCAAATTTCTAATTTTTTTTTCCGAAACTATAGCTACTCATCGTTCATTTTCTATGTGATATTAGCATTTTGTGTTCTTTTTTTTAAAATAATCTCATGGATGCATTCATTGCCTCAGGCTACGTCGCACATCACCAGAACAAATTTGAAGGGCAACAACATATTTTTCATAAGCAAAATCCCTTCCCCTATTCATTTAGTTTGTAGTCGCATAAAATATAACATAAAAGATTTGTAACTTTTAGCATAATTTAAGAGTAGTACTGTTTGGGTTTTTTGCATTAGAGATATAAGCAATTATAGATTTCAACAACTTATTACACTTATAAAATTCATTGCCATCAATAGTCGAAATGCTGAAAGTATTGTAAAAGATTGGCTAATTTACTTACTACTGGAGAAATCATAACAGAATAGTGGATAATGAGTAATAGTAATGAGTGAAATAGTAAATGAGTAATGAGTGACAGATAATTAAGATTGCCTTCAGAATAATGAGTAATAATAGTGAATAATGAGTAACAGAATAATGAGTAATAGTAACAAAGTGAACATTGAGTCTTTTGAGAACGAAAGCTGAAAGCGATTACTAATAACTTATTTAATCCATACTGCCACTTGAAATAACAATGTCGGAAGCGGCAATGAGGTTAGGACTCAAGAATTCAACATAATGATGCAATCGTATCCGAGTATAGAATCATATCAAAAAATGTCCCCTATTATTCGTAAAAAAAATTTGAAATAAGAAACAACTTTGGCATCTTTTCGATGTATATTTCGATACAGATCCGATTTGGCATCATGATGGAGGCCAAACTGCGCTTCGTCGACTCTGTTTGATGTTTCACGTGAGGAATGATTGACATCCCCTCGTTTCCCCTCCTTCCGATTCCCTCTCCTCTCCTTCCTCTTCCCTCCCTCTCTCTTTTCCTAAGATTGTTATACACAATCGTGCACCACAACTATGACGAAATCACGTCGAAATTAACTTATCTTCAGTGGTTTGTTTTGACGGTTCGATTTGATCATGCAAAGCGACGCAAAAGTAGCTGTAATTTCATCGACTCCCGTATCGATGCAGCTGACAGCCATGCCCACGCATGACTGTTGTGACCAGTTTCGGAACGCCTGGTGGTCAACCTTCTGGCGATCCGTCGGGTAAACAGTCGGGAATCGAATGCAGGTCTCCCCCCATATGAAGCGGGAGCTCTACCACTGAGCTAGTGCCCGCCCATGATTCGATCATTGCAAAAAAAACGGAATTAATGACCGAATCGTGCTGTACTTTATTTAGCTTCAAATCGAACGTATCATTGAAACATTCAATGTTCCGATGTTGTTTCCTGCAAAGTTTTTGATCCTTGTCATAACTGAACATTTGTTCATTACTTTCAATTTCCCGCTAGTTCTCCTTTCTAGTGTCGCACTTATCGAGTGCGCATATGTTAATTGCACGGGAGAGATTCGTTTTGATGGTACAAATATATACTGAAAAGATGGTATAGAATAGAATTTCATATCACATGATTAACGTAATGTGTTTTGGGAACGCAAAAAAAGGAAAAAAGAGAAAACATTGCTACAAGGATTAGGTATCAATATTACATTATTTTCTATTGTCGTGAAGGTAGTCCTTGCCTATCGACTAGATAAAAGATTCGATTCGATTCGATTCGATTCGATTCGATTCGATTCGATTCGATTCGATTCGATTCGATTCGATTCGATTCGATTCGATTCGATTCGATTCGATTCGATTCAATTCGATTCGATTCGATTACTTTTTAAACTATTCGTATTTTCCAGTGTTTTGAACAGTTTTGTGAGTAACGTCTTCACCCATGTATTTCTGTAAATGAGTGTATTCGACGTAACATTTCTCACATATTTAAAAGTTTATTTGCTGTGTTGCACTAATAAACGATTTATTCTCTAGCATATGTGATTGCGCTAATTACAAAAGAATTTTACGGTTCATTTTTGATATTCAATCACAGGTACCACAGTCATCATGTTCATCACGCCTCTTCGAATCATTCTATTTTGGTGTCATTTTTTTGATATGGCTAATATCCACCACTATACTCCTTTTCTATCAGGTAATAGGTACCACAGCTATCATTTCTTATCTGGTCGTTTCCTCATATGTCATTTTGTGACATGACTTGTATACACCTTATGGAAGAAGTACACTTTCTGCATTTTACTGTGATTTGTAATTACAGTATACATTATATATATAATGTATACTGTAATTATCTTATCATCCCATATATCTGTGAGTATTTTCATCGGATATCCTATCGAATTTCCGGCAAGTTATCTAGAAAAATCACATCTGTGTTGCTTCATATAGGTGATCATTATACGAAACACCGTCGGTCAAAGTACGCATATTATACGAGTTGCTTCGGCAATAGCGCATAACAATAATGAGAAATACGTTTTATGTTTCTTTCTATCAACACCGATAACGATATCAGTAACAGCAATACTTTATGCCAACACAGCAAATCTCCTATGTTTAAAGACAAGTCATTACAAATAGTGAACTTTAAGGCCAACAACTCAAACTATTATAACGTTTTGCTGCCGGTATCATATGTATGTGCCTGGATAAAAGAACCAAGTCAAAAACATTTCCGATCGGGTCTAGTCAAATGGAGCTTTTCAAAGCCAAAAAGTTGGAAAAAAGTGTGAAAAAATAAATAATGCTGACTGATTAGTGTAAAATTGCCACAATTTCCTCCCAGATTTTCTCGAAATTTTTCGATTCCCTTTCATCGGGCCATCCAAAGCAAACATCAGATTGTTCTTATGCAGTTCTGAGTCAACAAATAGACGTCATTAGTGCAAAGAATTTTCTATGGAAATATAAGTTTCGGTTGAGATAGTCCGGTTGAGATAGTCAATATTTGTACAAGTCATTACTTCAGATTCATCTCCCTCTTCTCACCCCCCCCCTCCCCCAATACCCTTCCCGAAACAAATTTATTCGCGTGTGCGACTTGGAAATCTAGCGCAACCCCAAGCACTGATGGTTGAAACCTTGCAAGCCAAAATTGTACAAGCATGAGAACTAAATTTGTTTCTGTTGTATATTCCGCTGGGTTATGCTATAGTGCTTAGGCGTTCGTTATCGATAAGATATTGACGAAGCTGATTTGCTCGTATCCAGCTTGCTCGATGACCAACAATGAACGGAACCAATGAGCACATTCCGAGCAATATATGAGAGTGAATATAGATTCTGAAAAATCAAAGATTTTCACTGTTCAATGAAATTCCAAAATTACCAAGATTGTTATAGACGTAAAAAAAGGAGTTAAGAAAATTGATAAGAAAAGCTCACTGATAAGAAAATTTCAAACGGAAATAATATTACTTACTTTCAGGTGGCTTGTAGAGACTAAACAAGTTCAGTGAGCTTCAAGAATGAAATGAGCAAAAAGTCAGCTGAAATATAGTAGAGAGGAGGAGAAGTCTCTTGTCATCATCATATTAGAAATGTTCCGATCAGATTTTGTTAATGATATTCTATCATGCAAAACTGAAGGAACCAATGAAGAGAATCTGCGGCTAGCCACGACGATACGCTCGTCGTTTTCTTCCCTTTGCCTAGCATTCATAAGCGTGATATATCTTATGGTCACTTCTATACCTTCATGAAAAAATCCCACTCAAATTAACTTTTCAAAGCTTCAAAATTTAAAAAGAAACTTATGGACCTGATGCCTCTTCTTTTTTAAAATCACTATTGAATGGGGCGAATTATGCAAAATAGATTTGCAAAATATTCGTTGAAAATATTGCTAATTACAACTATAAAACGAAGACGATTGCGAAAGGAAAAAACATCTTACTGCATGGATAACTTTGATGCTGCAAAATGGCTACAATGTACTCTGTATGATATTTTACTCTTTGATATCCCGACATTGTATTCCATAGGCTTCGCTCCAATTGTTTTCATTCTTTCTTTGTATAGCTTATACGATTTATGTAGTTATTGTAACAAGATTGACATTCTTCCTATTGAGTGATTTTGCAAAATTTTTGGTTCCTTGTTGCATCACTCGTTTTCACCATATGATATATCTTGTTTTCTCCATATGATCATCATACGTCTTTCATGTTTGTGATCATGTAGTGATCATGTAGTGATCATGTATCACAGAATCTATTGATAGATGCAAATGTGACCATGTATTGATCATGTCATATCACAGAATCACAGAATGTAGATATCACTAATCACGGAATATCACAGAATCTATGTAGCAAACCTTGGCTCAATGAATTGAAAAATGCCAACATTGAAGATATCACTAAAGCATAGCGCAACGCATATTAGAAGTGTAATAATTGCATAGAATAAAGTTAGATAAGCGTGTGCCTTTAACAACAATATCGAATTACTACGGCATCCGTTCACAAATAGCCAAGCCATTTGCATCATACTGATACCAACCACTCCAAATAGTAAGCCTAAAAATGTAGCACGTGATAAAATCGTTAATGTTTGCGCATAGGCGCAAATATTCGCTCCTGAAATGTTTCCACCCGGAATATGCTATAAGTTCGATAACAAAAAAAGTTGTTATTTTGTAAACGTTTACAATTTTTTGCATACAATTTGTATGCGGTGTACAGAGCTGTTCCATTCACGTCAAATACCGATTATAATGCAAAGATCATGCCGGAACGATTCTATCGGAGAATAACCATCACGTATAAAATTGACTTGACGTTTTAAATGTTCTCGGTCTCAAGGAAATATGCGCAAAAATAATTTTTTTACAATTTTGGTACAACATTCTTTGGAATTAAAAGGTTCTCCAATGATATCGACTGAAAATATGAAATAACAGTTTTTATTGCGAAATATTTTGGACCCGATTCTTTGCTTCTTATATCAACTAAAGGTGATCAAAAGATTTCTCGGAAATCTTCAAAGTTTTCACTTGTTTTCAATGGTTGTCGAATTTTGATTGTGAGATACTCCTTAGAAATATAGAGATTGATCGAAGACTTCACCTCCCGATCACTGAGAACGGTTAGTTAGAGGTAGTTAGAGGAGGGAAGGGGATGAAGCTGGATGAGGGGAGAAGGGTTTGGGTAGCTGGGCGAAGGATGGCTTACCTTTCGTATGCATGTTGAAAACTAAGCTTGCGACACTAATTACTCATAATATTCGCGCAACAAGACAACCCATTCACAGTTTTAAATTGAACTTCACTCAAGGTATCGAAAAATGAGATTGTGCTTTGGCGTAAAATATGTTTTGGGATTTACAATAGCGAACAATGTTCTCACCGTTAACGATATTGCGAAAAATAAGCCCTTGAAAAAGTCCATAAAATATGACAATAATTGAAAAGCATAACTCCAAGAAACTAACAAACAATGATCTCAGACCTACAATTGAATATTCTGTATATTTTTTTCTTTTTTTCTCATTTCAACTATCTTCAAGTTATTAATTATCCAATTATTTAAAGTATTATATATCAATTCATTTTTCAATTTCAGAATTACGCTTATCGATTTCACAATGGATTCTTCTCATCTGAATCTTTTAAGCCATTCGCTATGAATAGCTAGCTATAGATGGCAATGAAAACGTTCGGTTTGTTTGAAGTATCGCCGAAACTTTTTCAAACGAATGAATAATGAAGCGATCGATTGCCAGACGCGAAATTAAAATCGCCGAAAATGTGTACTCAGAAAATCTTCCATATTTAGCTATCTTTTTTAGCTAACGTTTTTTCTCGATAAGTAATTGTTAAAAGTAATGTGTATCAAGAGCAATACTGTGTATCTCATGAGACGAATAACGGTACCATAGTATGGGTGTATAGAGATCTCAAATCACAAAAGAAAAAAAAAATATGATCTTATGCTCTTGAACGCTCGAATTTACGCAATAGTTTGAACGAGATAATTAAAAAATTCGAATACTAGCGATCCTTGTTTTGCGTTTCATTCAAAATTTATGAATATTGTTCGATGAATTTTTGAATTTATGAATCTATGTATGAAATTCATGTTTATGAAAAATTCATGAAATTTCAAAAGTTTAGCGTTTCAAAACAGCGTAATTTTACGCTCATTTACGAATGCTTGACCACTTTCTTGAAGCTTCTCGAGATGTTTTTTATGTAACCGAAATCAAGAAAAAAGAATAAAGGAAATATAAAAGATGGCGAAAATTTCAAAATAAAAGTCTTGGTGAAAATTTCGTTGAAAAAATTTCAAATATAAGCTATGTTTTGTGAGTGAAAAGAATCGTTACTAATAGTTAATAAGTGCACACTTTTCTGTGTGTAAAATGTGACCGCCTAACTTCAAATCTAGCTCTCGGAATTCTCAGAATGGTACTCTCGGAAAAACATTACGACAATGGTTAAGGAGTTTCGTTCTTACCTCGCTCGAGAGTCGCATGAGGTGAACCATACCGTTCCACAGTTCGGACATTATATGGGAAGTCTCGTCCGGAGTCCATTACGACCATGACGACCGCCAACGACGTTTCACTTCGCCACAACTAATACATTGAATAGGAATATGAACCATTGATAAGCAGAACGAGAAATCTTTTGAATAACGTCATCCTTATTCCATCAACCCTATTTCTCTGTCGAGAAGGCCGTTGGCGTCGAATTTTTTTTGGCCTTTGCTGAGTTGGATTTTCACTAATAGTATCTCACAGCAATTTTTTTTAAAGCAGGAGAACTATGTGGACGTGACTGGAATTGAGCAGGGGATGGGGAGTGTGGAGGGGCGGGGGGGGAGAAGGTCGGAAGGTGGAAGGGTGGACCAACAGAATCCAAGCCTTCTCGAAATGAGGTAAGTAGGGGAGATGGAGTTCGTACCAAAGGAGTTGACGCTTTATTCGAAGCAGTAGAGGATATACGGTAAGATGACATGCTGACGTGACAAATAATAAAAGCATCTTCAACAGCTATGCATCGTACTTTGCCACTTTTTTGCAGCACAAAATCAGCACCTTCCGTACAAAATATATTTACATGTGACCGATGAGCCTAGTGCGATTTGCACATGGCCAGATAATACTTTTATTTCACATAATAAGCAATCAAGCTTTGGATTAGCTGCCCCTAAATTTGTCATGACACTTGCCACTTGTCATGATGTCATGTTTGTCACCTGTCAGCACTTGTCACCTGTCACTTGACACTTGTCACTTGTCAAACAACACTAGTCATGTTTCAACAGGTATGTGCTTTGCATGATCGAACTGGCTACTTTGCCTCTCACCCCAGCAATAAATAATCTCCAGTGTAATATGCCGACAAACAAAAATACCGGTATCATACCGGACACTTATGTCAGCACTTTTTACAACGACTTTGTTCTATTCTTGTCATCATGGCTTGGCCCCACGGGTTTCGAGCTCTTGTTTTTGGTCATGCGTCATCCATTCGATGACCGTTGGCCTTAGGCTATTTATGGCGATTCGTTAACATTCATGTTTTCATCACATTTTGCGGAGGCATTTACAAAACCTAGCGCTGTATGAGTAAGATGGAAGGTTTTTGCACGAATACCTTACTACAATCAGTAATTAACCGGTAAATTAGGTGCATTCATTGGATTCTGTTGCACATTTCTTTAGTCATCATCATTTGTTATCTCAGTTGAGAAATTTTATATCAGCAGTTAATGAGCTGCAGAGGCGATAAAGTTGTTTATGCCAATGATGAGTTCTCTATTTGTGGACTACGCCTATCACACTGATACGCTACATCTTTAAGCCCTCGTGCAGATAAATAGAGTCGAGGGACTGTGGTAAACTGAAAATATTGAGAGTACTGATTGCCGTATGGAACATATAGTCTGTTTTCGGCTTCAAAAGGTCGCATAAGCCTTTTCATGTTCGATTTCAGTCAGAGAGCTGCCTTCATTGCACGAAATTGGAAAGGCTGAATGGTTACCATCGTCTCCCAAGCTCTTTTAAAATTGTGCATAGACTCACTTTCTAAAAAAAAGGGCCTTCTCCAAGATGAATATGACGATAAACGATAGAATCGAATGATAAACTCCCCTCCTGATATACATGATAAAATGTAAAAACGATAAAATACGAAAAGTTAGATACCCTTTCCCCC
>JPKZ01001275.1:133607-167730 GCA_000803305.1 Toxocara canis
TTGCTTAGCCCAGCGACCTCAGTTGAAGGGGAAGGGGTTGCCAAGTCGCACACACGATTTGAGGCTGGAGTCGCAGCCGGCCCTGAGAAAAATGCAAAAAAGAACTACTTCGAAGAGGAAGAAATGGAAAAAAAAAGGCGAAAAATAACAATAAGGTTGCAAAACCGATGCAGCTGAAAATTGAGGGTGCGGCCAAGTCCCGGAAATTGGGAAGGCGAAAGCTTATGTGCGCTTCTTTTTCATCGCCTTTCCTCATCCTTCTCTTCGCAGTTGGTTTTAGTTTTGTGGCATAAAAATCGATCTTCTTACCTGTCTTATGCTCTTCTATTTTTACTTATTTTTTTGAAGGTGAATTCGGGATCGGTTCGAATCTTTTAATTAGTCGATAGGCAAGGAGTACCTTTACGATAGGTAGGCAGGATTCATATTATTGAGTGGTGAAATGTGATTAACTTTGGTTGGAGGAGATTGCAGGCTATGCGTTGATGAATCGGCTGTTATTCATTGCGGATAACTGCCCACCAATGCGGAAAGATGCTCTTCTTATGCTCATCAATTACGTCGTGGAGGTTTTTGTTTATTCATTTAGTTCTGTTTATTTATTCACTTAGCTAATTTATTTAAAAAGAAGTAGTCCAAAATAACACCGAACTATTTAAAATACTACTGTTTTACTGACTTGGCTTTGAGGCTGAATAGATTCGGCGATAGTTGGTTGACTTCAGTTTTGCACTTCTAAGAGTGAGACTTTTGAGAAGAAAATTTCGAAACGACTTGAAAAACGAGAGGGAAGAGTATGAGTGAATAACTCATTGCAACCCGGCATTCACCAACATCCTGAAAAGATTATCCTGTATGATTTTATATAATTGAGCGCTTCTAGAGATAACCTCGTTACTCACTAACAAGTATCCTTACTGCACACGCATGATTTCCCTGATTATCTTTATTTGCACTGATAATGGTCTGTGTAAAGATTAGTCTGACTCGTTCGCTTCCCTACCCCGGCGAGGTCTGTCCTCGTTCATTCTTTGCCGTCCGCTGCTCCTCCCTCGCTTTTCCTCTCCCACTTTCTGCGCACTCATTTGTATCGTTCGATAAAATGTTGTCCACGGGTTTATTTATTTATTTCTCTTGTGCGTAAAGCGTGCCGGATGAGATCAAAAGCGTTTAGAATACAGCAAATGTTCCGATGTATATGGCAGCTTTCAATCGTTTGGATGGCCTAAAGTCTGGAGCAGGTACGACATCGCAAGAGGGTTCGGCTAATGGTCCAACTTCTGGGCAGCCTGCCTTACCTCAGTGCGATTCGCAATGGGTTGAAACAACTAATGCCAAAGCACAGACTAAACTCGAGATACTTTCCGTTGATTTTAAGCGGCAAAAGGACGAGGGGGTCAAGGTATGTTTGCTGAATTTTGATATATCTGTGTTTATGCAGCGGTTGCTTCGTACGTGTGCAAGTCCGGGAAAATAAATGCACCGTTATCGGTAAGACGAACTATGAGAATTCTTTATTGCTAAATATAACAATAATCATTTTTCAAAAATTTTTTTCGTTTAATTTTTCGTTATTCCTTCAGCATTTTGTTTTTTCTTCAAGATTTGTTTTTTCTTTAGAATTTCTTTAAAAAACTTTATTTTTTCTAGTTATTTTTGGAAGAGAAATGCCGACTGCATTTCTATGCTAACGGAGAGTTTGTATTGTACAGGAGTCAACACGACGTGCGATGGACGATCTGTTCCAGCAGCAAATTCAAATGGGTCACATTCAGGATGCGGTTAAGCTTTACGGACGTGGTATGCGCGAGTATTGCACTTCCACTAAGCATGTCATTCAGGTTATTAAAACGTTTATGTTTATGGGTGGGGCTAGTTGTTTTTGTGAAACCGAGAGACATGCTTGTATTTTCTAAACTTCATCGGATTAAAAAGTTATCGTGAGGAGTGAAATTGTTTATGAATATAGTTAGGAACAAATGTTCTTCGTACGTTGCTCTGAGTACTTCTTTAAGAAATACTCTGAGTACTTCTTCGTAGTTCCGTATTATGCACGGATGCTCTGATGCCACTTCCACTAAAAATTCTTGTATTTTTGTACGATACAGTACTTGGCCACAATAAAGCTTAATATTCATGGGGGTGAAATGGTGTAGCAGTATTATTTGCGCTATCATTTATACAGTCCCTTTTACCTACCATTTTTTTAAAAGAGTTCAGTAAAGCTTTTTTTCCGAAAACTTATTTCACTAACATCACTAATAGCAAGATGATATTTCAGCAAAAAAAAAAAAAAAAAAGCCAGAGGTGTTCCAATAGATCCACCAAACAGAACGGTATGTTAAGCAGAGTGATAAAATTTTATTGTGCTCTTTTCGATGAAAGGCTTGTGCTAGGGGTAGTAGTGTTTTATATTGTTATCTACGGCTTTCTATTTGTTCGGGAAGCGTTTTTTTTTTTGTGCGGAAAGTAGTATTGAATATTTGGCTTATGTAGGTGATTCTTGTATGCGAGAAGAACGCATATGAAGTGCTCCAACATACATGAGAATCCGCCGGTTCAGAATTGTTCGATCGGAATCGAACACCGCACTTTTACGTTATATGGCATCTTGGTCTCTTGGCATGGATCGAACGTTTTTATGAACTTGAAAGTCCAGGCTGACCTCGGTCCCCTAATCTGTCAACTCTTTGGCAATCTGACGCGAATATTTCCAGTTTTCCAAAGAAGTAGCATTTGTTGGACTGTCGCTCTCAGACTTTCTACGTTGGAACTGGGCGATAATTTGAAAACTTTTCGAGTAGTGTATGCTCGCTTATTCTTTTGTTTTGCGCAAGCTTTCGGTTAAAAGATAGTGTTAAAGTAAGCGTAATTCTAAATTTAGATGCTTTTGAATTGGATAGAAGTAACAATACACCTGTCGCAATGGCATCGTGTTGAACCGCTCATGGCACAGGTCGAGAGGGCTATTTGTATGTTTCTTTTAATCTTTTTGCACTTTCTTTTCCCTTTCATTTTCTCTTCCATTTCCTGCTACGTGTGCTTCGGTCGACTTAATGACAGCTATTGGGAATTGTTTGCTAGAGAGCCCTTAATAAATTTTTGTGGCACTGTCAGTGGCACTTTAGTGCAGGTACCACAAAGGGCATATTTGAAATACGTAAACATCCTATGGCATTTGCGAGCGGCTAAAAACGCACTTTAAGTGGCGAGTTTCGTAAATACGTTTATCGAAAGCATTTATCAAGCATTGATAAACGTGTCTGATAAGCATAAAAGCGGATTAGAGTTAAAGGCTAGGTGTTTTTAAATCGCGACTGGGCCACTTTTTTTTGAACGCGTATCTTGGGAAGCATTTTTTGACCACCCGGAGCCGGCGATTCATAAATTCGAGCATCCTCTAAGCAGCAAGGAATTTTGATTCACCATAAAGACCCTAAGCTTGTGGTCTTTTCCAAACTTATAAGACTGCAAAACAACGAGTTTATTTTATGCAGTTTGTGCTCAGGAATACTTTTACGAAGTTAACTGTAATGATATTTTAGAAAAGACTGCGTATTGTATTGCGACACGTTCGCATGGCTTTGTTAACGCTTATTTCTTCTTTTTTTTAAAACGGCGTTTGTCGAGGAGGATGAGGTCATAATGTGGGGAATTTTTTTTTGTTCGAATCAGCACGGTGTATTGCATGTGCATTACGGAGAATAGAGTATGCGGATTTGCAGGTGAGGCGGTAGAGTCCGAGTCAGTGGCAGTATCGTCGACGTCGCGTGTTGGTCGATACGCAGTGAGTGCCACACAATCGGCTAGCAGAAATATGAAGGAACTCATCGAGACATCTAAAGCGAAGATCGCCGCTGTTGTGGCGCTCTATCGCCTCAACACAAACAATTTCAAGGCAGTTGCGGAAAAGTGCCTGCAGGTTTTCTTTTTAGATTTCATCAGTGAAGAGAAAGGAGGAATCTGTAGAGAGTCGCGAGCAGGAGAATAGCTCCTACTGAATGAATTTCAGTTAGTGATATCGAAAAAGAAAGAAGCGACAGAGATAGTAAAGACATGTTTTAAGATCCATTTCATGTTTGTCCACCAAGGAGGCATGTAATATTTTATGGCATTGTTGTGGCGGATTGCAATAGAATCTCCGAAATATTTCAGGTATTCAATAAGGTATAGAACTGGACACATGCAAAATAATGGGCGTGTTGCAGATTGATCTGGATTACTTCGATTACCCATCATTGCTATGCGCTAAGGACATAGCTGTGTTCGGCACATTCTGCGCGCTAGCGACATTCGAGAGAAGTGAGCTGAAGGAGAAGGTTTTGGGCAGTGTGCTTTTCAGGAAATTCCTTGAATCGGAGCCGAAACTCGTCGAACTGCTGCAAAAGTTTTGCAGGAGCGAGTTTGGCACATGCCTCGACATTATGGAAGAGGTGTCTTAATATCTCTGAGTTAACTTTTTTTTTTCAAACTAACAAGGTCTCAATCGTGTGATTGTTCGCAATAAAGCGGATTTGAGGGTAGCTTCTTGATGCGATATTGGGACATTGACTGGACTAATTTTAGAGAGGTTATCATTTTATGAATCGAATGTTCCAGAAAAATAGTTCTACGGTAAGCTCGGTGCTAGACAGTTAACTGAGAGTAAGGGAGGGTTTTTTTTCTCGTTTTCTCTTTGTTGTATTCGTCAGCAACTTCCATGAATCTAGGTCGAGTAATACTGGGATCCAGAATTTTGCCTGTCGGAATTTTGAAGCAAGGCGATCAACCAGCTTTTCTCCTTTGTCCGGAGAAATATCAATGTGAAACGTCGAGGAGAGGTTGGCAGGAAATAATGGTTTTATTCAAAGAGAAAAAACTTTAATTTGTATGTTTTAACATTGGTGTAACTGAATAGAATTTTTATGAATGAATAAAAAACTGAATAAAATAACTGAATAAGAAACAATAAAACGACTGAGTCAAATAACTGAATAAAAAAATTTTTTTAGGTGCGCGATCATCTTCTTCTAAATATGTATCTCTCACCACATGTTAAAGAAATTTATCATTTGATTAGGCGTCGTGCAATTGTGCAGTATTTTACACCTTACGGAGTGGCGGACATTCGCAAGATGGCCGATGTCTTTCGCGTTAGCGTAGAAGAGGTATTTGATTTGTTCACTTAGTCGTCATATTTAATTTCCTTTCTCTTTTTTGCTTAGTTTTGCTAGTAGGGTCAGAGACATGCCCAATTGGAGAAGTTCTGGACGTAGAGGTAATTGGGAAAGATTGAGTTTATGTACAGCTGCAAATGACCTGTTACTCGAGGGAGTACAGTGTGCGGTGACAGGTTTATTATTTGTTTCAATCGCCCTGCAGTCATTGAATTTTTATCATCAGCGTTTTTGTTAATGAATTTCTTTATCAATGAATTAATGAGTTAATGAGTTGATGAATAATGAACATCGTGACATATATTTCTTCATCTTTCTTCAGAAATCAGAATCATGTGGGCTGATTTTTAGCTAGAAGAAATAATCTCTCTAGCTTAGATTAGATTATTTGATTAGGGGAGCATAGAAATCGCTTCCGCTTTACTTCTTATACGGTTCGTAACATTTCTCCGACTGCGGAATGGAACCGATCAAAACTAAAATCGGATCATAAGATCCCTAGAATATAAACTGAATGGCCAGCTGTTCTAAGTCCTTCGCCTTTCCTGCTATTACGTGACGGATGGAAAGAAAATGTGAGGGGTATGAATCTGTTGAACTCAGTGAATTCTAGTTGCTGATCACAGACCGCGCATTTATATTCATCGTGCCTTTTTTCATTCGTTGGGTCGAAGTGGAGATGGGAAGTGGAGAGGGAAGGATGGAATGTAGGAAACGTATGATGTTTCCAAGTAGTCTTATTTGAAAACTGAAGGGAAGCGAAAGGAAGACCGAAGATTTTCCTCCGTGATCAAAACCTTTATCAAGTACTCCTCTGGTCTTTGCCAGAAGAGTACGTTCGCTTTGGTGAAAGGAAAATATGTGGCCTGGTGTTCTTTAAGTATTCATATCAGCTAATTAAAAAATTGGAATCCTGAAGATTCGGAGTACTTGATAAAGGTTTTGATTAATTCTTGCTCGGTATATAAATGTAAGATATTCCAGTTGGAAGATGAATTAGTACAGCTGATTGAGAATGACGATATAAGTGCGAGGATCGATTCCTACAATAAAATATTGTATGCAAAGAAGCGTGATCAGCGCTCTGCCACGTATACTGAGTGAGTATTTACTTGTGTATTAATTTTTTAATGTTTTGTTAAGTGCGTTATATTTATCCGTTTATTACTGAAGGTAAAAGTATCTCTGCCGTCATTGCAAGTTGAAGGACTGTACGCGCGACGTGATGCCGTATTTGAAAATCTGAGTACGCTAGAAAAAAGTCTGGGAAAGGAGGAAGGAAAGAGAAAGGAAAAAGTGCCGTTTTGTATCTCGATCTAATCATGAAAAGAGGGAACACCAGTCTCGACAATTGAGAATAGGTATTTATACCCATGCTAACATTTTCTTCAGCTGTATGTGACCTTCAGTTGCATATTCAGCGAGATAGCCGAATTTATTGACTATGTATATGTTTAACGTGAAATAGAGAGACATTACCTTACTTTTTGATGCGGCCTGTGGCCTCGTTTATGTTCTTTATGGAGCTTACGAGTTGTTGTGGGTATGGGAGTAGAGCATCGTGTTCTCTTGAGCTGAAGATCATGGTTTGCTGTTTTTCTTAAGTTTTCCCGAGGGCTTTTGTTCTTTCCAATGAAGAATGATCTTTTCGAATACTGCTGTGCTGCAGAGTGTTGGATGTAGGCGAGTCTTTGAACGAGCGTGTGAATGCGATCATATTGCGTGCCACAATACATGAGGCACATATTTGTGTTGGTCATTTGGATGCGGGGTCAAGAAGTCGCAGACGTCCTGCACAAGGACACATAATTGCGGATGAGATCGGTTAGTGCTTCATCCAGCCACCGTATTTGCTTGAAGGAAAATTTCAGGGAGTTTTTTCGCGATATTACGTAGGGCCTGCTGTTCATCTCGAGTATCCTGTTTCCCACTATTATGTTGACCTCATCTTATCACTGGCTTGAGTAGGAGACTTAACTAATACTCGCTTATGTGCGCATGAACCAGTATTTGGTGTGTCTGGCGTCCGATGCATGTGTCTATCTGGTGTGTACGGTTGTTGCGTGAGGTGTGTGTGCGTGCGTGCCTATGGCGTGTACGGTTGTTGCGTGAGGTGTGCGTGCGTGCGTGCCTGTGGCGTGTACGGTTGTTGCGTGAGGTGTGTGTGCGCGCGTGTCTGGTGTGGTGTATGTGTTCATGTGTTAAGCATATTCAAGTTTTATGTGTGTGGTGTTTGTCTAGTTCGTCTCTGGTATGTATCTGTAGTGCATGTGCGGTGTGTCTGTTAATTTATATGTGTATTTGGTGGTTATTGGTGTATGAATGCGAGGGAATATATGCTTGCGTGTGTGCGTGTGTAGTGTGTTTGGGTGTGTACTGGGTATTTTGCATAATAGAGCCTTCGAGTGCATGTCGTTGGTGCCAACTGCTGCTATGAATTTTCAGTACCTGATATCTGAAGATTTTTAGTAAACCGTTTCTAGGATACGTTTTCTGTTAAGAGGCCTTTATTTGACCAATATCGTATATGCATTTATTCATATGGATCCTCCTTAAAACTGTCGCTGTACATCCCTTTCAAATTGCAGCCGCTTGTTTGTTGCTGTGCATTAGCTGACCTGGGCAGTGTACCTTAGCAAGGTGCAGGTGTCTGTTATTATCAGGAGGGATTAACGCAAACTTAAATTAGTCTCTCTAAACCCCAGTAATGCCACCCCGTCAAGCATGAAGCCTGTTGTCCCCGAAGTGGTATGTAATGCACGAGGCTTGTCGGTCCACGTATGGGCTTTGGAGAAGGCGAAGTTCTTCACAGAGTTATATAGCGGAAGCATTATGTATCTATATATGCTGCGAATTTTACTTCCTCATCCTATCGAGTTGACTGGTTGCGTTTCGGGCTTTTTGAGCTCATAGCCATATGTCATCCCCCCTCCTCCTCCCCCTCCCCCTCTCCCACTCTTCCAAGTAATTTTCTGCGATCAGGTTTCCTCAACAAATAAGTCGACCAGGATGCATGTTTCATATTTGTTAAATTTTGCTACTGTTACCATCAAGTACTGCATATAGTTATGATGGTGATTGTCCCTTATGCGATGGTTGGTTCGTTTGCGAACGCATATGATAGAGCTGTCTTCTCGTTGGGTAACCCAATATATTTTCACTTTATTTTTTTATTTTATCAATCGCTCTGAGTCAATCTGTTGATTTCTGCAGAATCGTAGGTCCGACTGTTTTCTTTGGTTGACCGGGCCTTTCGGTTTTTATTTGTCATGTAGGCAGACGGTTGTCACGAGACCAGCAGAAGTAACTGCATCTGAAGTGCTCACCGTCGAACGCTTCATCCACTGAGATGCTCCTCAGCCCCAAATGAGGTGTGGGTGATTCCGAGTATGCCAGTATGCATGTCTTGTTATGCCTTCATATCATTGATCGTCTGTTCAATCTGCCTTCCCAAAAGTTGCCGCCAAAAACATATCACGTATATTTGTGTATATGAAGGCACTGGCTACTAGTGATGTGATGTACAAATAACGTTGGAATTGAATTTGCTAGCTTAAATGAGTTTTCCGCTAACATCCATCCCTTTCAGTTCATGAGTTGATTGTGACTTCGTTTTTTTTTTTTTTTTTTTTGCCCTCAGCTCACCTATGTATACGGATGTGTGAATTATTATTACAGGAGGTGTGGCTGGTGGTTCTGGTTGTTCATCATCATCGGGAGCGCAAGTACAAGGTTAGCTTCTTGAATCGATGGTCTTGACATACCATGCGGCGTCAATTATAACACTGGAGGCTTGTAGACGTCTTTTTTTTTTCAAAGAGATACTTATTTTTTCCGAAAATTTTGGTAAGGTGTATAATCAAGTGATTTTTTCCCTCTCTTCGCAAGGCCTATTATTTGATTCTATTCATCGGTCTACTTACGCCGTTTACAATTTAGCTGTCCAAAACCAGCCGTGAATTCTACATATCGTTTGGATGACACTTGGCGAGAGAACGCAGTTCAACTTTGCAGAGAGGAAATCTGTTGAACGGACACTTATATTAAGGGGGCTTATGATCGGCGTTTTAAGATGATCATTTTCTCAACTTGCAGCTAGTTGCCACAAAAGCAAGAAATTCTCAACTTGCTGTTTTAGCACATTCAGGACGCAAGTTGCCACAAAAGCAAGAATTATTTTAAAAAATTTTGGGTTATGCAAGAGTCATCTACACGTGTGTGCTATCTTTCCACATAGTGGTTGAGCGCAATGAGACACTTATGATGAGAGTGGCAAGTTTTGCGTCCTGAATGTGCTAAAACAACTTAGGCCCTCAGACCAAAGCAAGGACAGAGGAACGGCCAGAAATTCGTGTCGAGTTGCTCCATCGCTTCCGTATAGTCAGGTTTAACACGAAGTGATTTCAATGTTGGGGAGCTAACGACTGGAGGAAGTGAAGACTCATGCACGGAATTGGCTAAGCAAGCATCTCGTAGACGCTCACTGAGCGGTCTGTTGACCACATCTGTTGAGATGAGAATGAAGAAGATAAAGCCCAGTTACGAGAGGTTTCTCGGCGCGAGTGACGACGAAAAGTATTGTAGATATGTCGGTAACTTATTTTCGTATCTACTAAAGATCTGTAAGTCACTGGTTTCGTTTTTTTTACCAGCTCGCCGAAAATGGGAAAAAGTGGTCCTTGGATATCTAGTCGTTCATCAACTACCTTTTATTGGGAAGCCCAGTTACGAGAGGTTTCTCGGCGCGAGTATTGTAGATTTGTAGGTTTCTCGGCGCGAAATTGTAGGTTTCTCGGCGCGAAAAGTATTGTAGATATGTCGGTAACTTATTTTCGTATCTACTAAAGATCTGTAAGTCACTGGTTTCGTTTTTTTTACCAGCTCGCCGAAAATGGGAAAAAGTGGTCCTTGGATATCTAGTCGTTCATCAACTACCTTTTATTGGTCCTGCAATTCTGTCACGTGTGGTAAATAAGGCGCCGCACTAAGAAGGATTGCAGGAGGTGCCCGAGGTGTTTTTTCTCGTTTATTTGGTTCAGCCCGTGTTGGTGGGACAACCTCGACTACGTCACAAGCAGCAGAGCCTGATAGCTCAAACGAGGTTTGCTTTGAAATTTGTTTATTTAAAGGATTATTTAATGTATGCAGAACACCATGGCCAAGAGTGATAGAATCGAGACTTGAACTCATATGCTGCAAAGAACTTTCTCCATGTGTAGGATTTCCTGGAGCAGCAAATTCTCCGACTTTCTTCCTTGATTTCTGAGCCGATCGCTTTCCGATATGTGGCCTCGCCCTGAATTCCTTGTTTTTTTTTCCGTCAAGATTCGCTTCTGACTGTTTCGTTAATCCGATATATTTAAAAGCTTTAGGAGTCCAATCTCCGACCGGAAAGCGTTTTCTCTCTCCCTGTTCCCCCCTATTCCCTCTCCCTCTCCCTCTCCCCCTCTCCCTCTCCTTCCAATCCATCCAACACCGTAGCTCATGGCATGATGTTGCTGAAGTAGTGTAGACGAGGCATTTGAATGCGTTTATTTTTTCGAATAGTTTTCCGGCAAAACGCTGATGTTGTTTTTTAACTTACAAGTTTTACCGAGTCACCTGTAAAACACAGTATTGGCCTAGTTTCAGGTGCCAACAGCAAAGAGTTTAACCCCAGAGCCGCCAAATATTCCTGGAGGATCATTAAATGTGGAAACGGTTTCTGTACAAGAAGCGGTGACAGGTGATGGTCTTGTGGAAAGGGGGTCTTCTGCGGAAGATCAGCATCCTCCTCCAGTGCCAGGACTCGCTAACCCCCAACGTCCTTCTAATGAGCAAAACATTGCGGAAGAATGAAAAAGCGGCAACGGTGAATATGTCTAAGTCGAACGGAAGCATGTGAGGTGTTACGTTCGTTGCTGATGTGGTAGGGTTGATTTTAGTGAGGCATTGAAGACTGCTTATTGCATCAGCGTTCCATTTAATACCAAAGTTTGGTCATCGAACTTCAAAGGATACCGTACAGTGATAAGAGATAAGAGAAAAATCTGATGGGAGTTGTTACGCATAATGAGAGGCATCGGTTAAATCTTGATCGTTACCTTTGCAGTGAATTGTGGGTAAAGGTGAGTATTATCGACTGCTGCGAAAATGTTTATATGAAAGTGTATTATTGGCTTACTGGCAACTGACGTATCTTTATTTAGTTGAATGTAGGACAGTTTTTAAGTAAAATAAGTTGAAAACGTTTTGGAATCATTTCGTGAGGGGCAGTTGGCATAATCACTTTCTGAAATGAAACACAAGAGGGTAGTTAATGTTGTTGATTTATTAAACTTGAGTTTTATGTTTAATAAGCTAACTATAAATTATTGTTTTGTTCGTTAACCATGAAAAACATACGGGAAAAAATGCTCATGATATAAGGAGAAAAATGTGGTTAATTAACCGTTCGAGCCTGTTTGTTGTGACGGCTACGTTTCATTGGTCAGGTAGTATGAGAATTGTGACGTACACAGATTAATTGAAGTGGGAGGGGGGTGTGGGGGGAGGAGCGAAAGATACAAAGGGATATTGTTGTGTAGTTTTTGCTAATTAGGCAAAACAAGTGAATATAATGGGGAGAGTTTTTCTAGGCGCTGTTTCTCTTTGTCTGCACTGATCACACTCCCTTGCTGGCAGTGTGTGCGTGTGTCTATTACGTTGCTAAACGTGTAACGACTTGTCAGGTTCGATGCAGAATGCTGTACGGTTTTATGCATCACAATTATTTTTGGTTTTTTTGTTGCTGACTCTTATGCACCATAATTTGGTGTTGTATGGCTGCTTTTTTTCGTTGAATGCCACTTGTGTTTGTGCTCATGAATGTGAATAAACCATCTTCGAGACTTGTGTTTTTAACAGATAAATACGTCAAGTGCGTGTCTGCATTCTGCACCCCTGTATTGTCCACTTGCATCGTGCGAAATAGCTCATAACGTGCAGTCGTTAATGGGTAATTTGAATTCCATGCGTTTGTTGCCCACGATAGTTTGCTTGTCGACTTGTACTTTGGACTTTTAAGGTGTGATGCGAATTTGCGATATTTTGCGATACAAACCAGTGATAGCATGCTTAGCGTACAATCTTACAACGTAACGGGTTTTTCATTACAAATACTGTACTTACAGTTTTGGCACACCACGTCTATTTACTCGAATATTACACAACGGTCGTTCTTATCGTTCTCGTCGAACCCACTTAACATTGTTTGAAATTTTATGAGAATGTTAATGGGTTGTAACTATCTGGTTTAAAGATTCGAAGAATCTTCTTTTTGCCTATAATAGATCAACAACTTTGGTTTACAAGAGCAAAATAAGAGGGATGGATGGAACTCGAATATCAGAATGTAGTGTGTTTGGGAATTCGAGGATTTCAAATGCGATTCTTCTATCCGCTTGAACTAGTCCAAATTTAACGCGAAGAATCACTCTATGTTATATTGCTGTAATGAACATTAATTTGTTCGACTTTCGCTCAATAAGATTACCGGTAAACCCATTTTTGTTTTAACCGCTCAACGAGTTTGTTGGTAAACTCAATGAGGTTACAGTAAACACATTTTAAAACCCACAATATAGTTGCTGGTAAACCCATTTGGTTTGTACTTGCTCTAAAATAATCCTAATACTATCTATCATAAGGAAACACCCATGAACATTTGGGCGATATGAGAGATATGTATGCGTAAGTGGTCGTCGGTTGCCGACGTGTGATTTTAAAAGAAAGAATATAATCTGCTTAAAATATAGTCTTATATATTTATTCGTAAATGGCTCATCGATCGAGAAAATATTCGAATAGGACGGGTGCTATATAAATTTGTTTTTTTTTTTGGTTTTTTAAGGGTTTTTCCACCACGGATTTTGCGAAAAAAACCATTCGCTGTCACCTTACAACATTCTCACACACACACTCACACAAATACATACACAGACACACATACATACATACACACACACGCACACGCACACGCACACACATACACACAGACACTCGCACACATACACGCACACACATATATATACATACACGCACACACACGCACACACATATGCACACACACACACACAAGTCATATGGCGTACAAAACGTTTTGAAATTTCAAAGAGAACGTTACAACGATTAACATTAGCAATTGCAAATTACACGTTAGAAGTGAATGCGTATTGGAGAACGATGCTGCCGTTCATGGATGCTTATTAAGGGCGCCTCATAGACTGGCTATTCCGTTCGATCGTGTGCTCCTCGGACGGACTACATTTCTGTTGAATTGGGATTTTTACTTTTTTACTTCCTATGATTCATTAAACATTTTTTTCTGTTCCAAATTAATTGAAGTTCCCATCGGATAAACTTTTCTCATATCGGATAGTTCTTCCCACACGATTTGTTCATACAACAAAATCGTATGAGTCATTAGAATTGTCTTAGCGATAGCAGACACATTTCATAAGAAAATATTTAAATGAAATACGGAGCAGTTCTACGATCCAAAAATAAAACGGACAAAACAGCAACATTGTAATGGAAAGAAATTATTTTTAAAATAGGAACTTAAAAAATTAATTGGTGTTAAAAAATTAATTAGTGTTAAGAAATTAATTAGTGTTTTTAAAGGAAGTCTTTGAGGAAAAAAACACCTAATCATTATGGCATTCGGCAATTTTTTTTTTTTTAAATCCTTCTTTCCTCCATGAAACTATCGAGCTGGAGCATATTCTTTTCATTCAGTTATTTCACACATTAACGTTTTGAAGAAAAAAAAAAAGTGAAATTTCCAAACTAAGCTGAGCAAAGTGATCGACCGATACATAAAGACAATTGCGTGTCTGCATTCTGCACCCCTGTATTGTCCACTTGCATCGTGCGAAATAGCTCATAACGTGCAGTCGTTAATGGGTAATTTGAATTCCATGCGTTTGTTGCCCACGATAGTTTGCTTGTCGACTTGTACTTTGGACTTTTAAGGTGTGATGCGAATTTGCGATATTTTGCGATACAAACCAGTGATAGCATGCTTAGCGTACAATCTTACAACGTAACGGGTTTTTCATTACAAATACTGTACTTACAGTTTTGGCACACCACGTCTATTTACTCGAATATTACACAACGGTCGTTCTTATCGTTCTCGTCGAACCCACTTAACATTGTTTGAAATTTTATGAGAATGTTAATGGGTTGTAACTATCTGGTTTAAAGATTCGAAGAATCTTCTTTTTGCCTATAATAGATCAACAACTTTGGTTTACAAGAGCAAAATAAGAGGGATGGATGGAACTCGAATATCAGAATGTAGTGTGTTTGGGAATTCGAGGATTTCAAATGCGATTCTTCTATCCGCTTGAACTAGTCCAAATTTAACGCGAAGAATCACTCTATGTTATATTGCTGTAATGAACATTAATTTGTTCGACTTTCGCTCAATAAGATTACCGGTAAACCCATTTTTGTTTTAACCGCTCAACGAGTTTGTTGGTAAACTCAATGAGGTTACAGTAAACACATTTTAAAACCCACAATATAGTTGCTGGTAAACCCATTTGGTTTGTACTTGCTCTAAAATAATCCTAATACTATCTATCATAAGGAAACACCCATGAACATTTGGGCGATATGAGAGATATGTATGCGTAAGTGGTCGTCGGTTGCCGACGTGTGATTTTAAAAGAAAGAATATAATCTGCTTAAAATATAGTCTTATATATTTATTCGTAAATGGCTCATCGATCGAGAAAATATTCGAATAGGACGGGTGCTATATAAATTTGTTTTTTTTTTTGGTTTTTTAAGGGTTTTTCCACCACGGATTTTGCGAAAAAAACCATTCGCTGTCACCTTACAACATTCTTGAACAAACGAGGATAACATCATTGAATTCTATGAATTCAATGATATGAATTCATAGAATTCAATGATATCATCCTTGTTTGGCAAATGAGCTACGCAAATGACCTTACAAAAAATCGGAGCGTTTTGTAGCTTAAGCAATAATGTCGTATCCAGTCACCTTTGTGATATTGAATCGCTCCACTGAGTGTTCATCCAAGTATATAAATATATAGCCTCATTAATACGCATGAAACAGGTACGGGTGTCCTAAACTTAATAAGCCGATAGGCAGTAATCACATGGAACGGGAATGAACTTAAACCATCATTTTTCATTTATTCAAAAGTAACAATGAGACAATCCGGAAAGTGTTATTGACACTTACAAAGAATTTCATGCATCATGGTTACTAATTAATTGTTTATGCTACTGAAAAAAAAATCAAATTTTAGAGTTCCTTAGTATCGGAAATCAGTAATTTTCGAATCGGATCGAATCCTTCATTTGGTCGATAGGCAACAACTAGCTTCATGACGGTACAAAGATAATTTAAAAATATTACAAAGAAAATACAATACAATACAAATATTTTCAAGTTTAAATTACAATACTGAACTTTGCGTTATCATTGATTGCACTCACCTGTCTTATGTCATTGTCTCGTGATCGACAATGTCAAACCTTACGTAACATATTGCATTGGAGTTTTATGTTGAAAGCTAACTATTTAGGTGCGGCTCACACCACAATTGATACTGAGTCTGAGCTCTGATAGTGGAATGCTTTACAGAGCATCCGGAAGTCGAATCCGGGTCTTTCGCATACCCGGCCAGGCCTTACATAACAAAAATGTGAACCCATCGAATCTATTATTTAATCCTATAGGAAGATACCATTCGTAAAAAAACAACACTTGTCGATCAAAACAGTTCGAGTTGTAAAGAGTGAAACAAATCTTCATTGTCTCTATAAAAGCTATTTCAACGGCATATTTTCGATAATAAATTGTGATGATTTTAAAAGTGAAAATAATCTATACGATGAATAAGAAAAAGCCTTTAAAGCTAGTAGTAATAATATGAAGAGCATTTTTTTAGCTTCAACATTTTTTTTTGCTGAGCGCTTTCTTTATTGAAACGATATCCTTCCTCAGCTAAACGATCGTATAATATTCCTAAGGAATTCTCTTTCCCCCATTTCTCTCGAAGTTAATATTTGATGATCGAAAAAAAATTTAACTGCTAACCCCCAATTTGCAAATTTGTTTTTACGTATAACGAATACCATAAAATGGTGTACGCCGAATGGGCAATGCAACAAAATAAATGCATAAAATATCAAATTTTAGTTGTTGAATTTTTATTCGCTGATAAATTCGAATTTCTTAAAGGCAAATATTCGTATTTTTTCAATTAATTGAACTGTACTCAACATTAAAAAAATTTTAGACTAATTTTTAAAAAAAAAAGCTTTATTGATGATGATTCTTATAACGCTATCGCGAATAATAAGCCATCTTGTAAGCTTTCATTCTCCAAATTCAGCATGCATCCGCCAATTTCCTGAGACGCTAAGCAATCATGGAAATTGTCTTTATGTATCGGTCGATCACTTTGCTCAGCTTAGTTTGGAAATTTCACTTTTTTTTTTTTCTTCAAAACGTTAATGTGTGAAATAACTGAATGAAAAGAATATGCTCCAGCTCGATAGTTTCATGGAGGAAAGAAGGATTTAAAAAAAAAAAAATTGCCGAATGCCATAATGATTAGGTGTTTTTTTCCTCAAAGACTTCCTTTAAAAACACTAATTAATTTCTTAACACTAATTAATTTTTTAACACCAATTCAACCATGCTCACGCATGATTGTTTTGACCAGTTTCGGAACGCCTAGTGGTCAGCCTGCTGGCGATCCGTTGGGTAAGCAGCCGGGAATCGAACCCAGGTCTTCCCGCATACGAAGCGGGAGCTCTACCACTGAACTACTACCACCCCGATATTACTATTACATAATAATATTGTTAGTTACATAATACTATTAAGTAATACATAATTAATACAAAGGATAATAAGGATATACAATAAGGAGTATATACAATAAGGATCTACCGAATAAATAAGATATTATTACCATACTGCTATTAGAGAAGTTAGGGAAGTGCAATAAGGAAGAAAGAATGACTCCGTTTTGAGTGGAAATCGACGAAGGCGTACGTAGGCGAAATGGGGAGGCGGTTGCGGGATGTTATGACGCGTGAGGGGTTCGATTTTGTTCAGATTCGATTACTTATTCGTTGCACAAACACCCCAACAGTAATCATGTCGATTCTCTATTCCAAAATAAATAGCAACCCCCCTATGAACAGTTCGATGAGGAACTATTTTAGCGCCTCACAAGCGATACAACCGGTTGTGTAGTTTCCGATCGGATGACTAGGGTTTTGCAGTCTGGGCTCTGTCAGTTATCGCTGTCATACCCTCTCTAAAAATGTGAGGCACCCATTTATTCCCACGTAATAAAGTGGAAGTGCGAAAATGCGAGTACCTGACAGCTCTGAAAGTTTCGACATTCAGCTGGGAACACTGGTAAGCAAGAGGCTGTGCTGATTAGAGCCACATACAGTGGTGGGGGGGTCACGTAGTCTGTAGTGGCTCCCAGTCAATTTAGTGCGATATTTCTTAAACTTAATGAATTGGCGATGCGTTTTCACATCGCCACATGCGTTTTCAGTCACGAAATTCCCATACAACTCCTACCGAGTGCGTGGGAATTTCGTAACTGAACCAGATCTCCATCTTCGTGAGCGAGCCAGACCTCGAGTTTGGCTTTAAGACTCCATCCGGAGTCTTAAAGCTAATTTTGGCGCAAACATGAGAATAACAGTTCTTATAAATGTAATTTTGTCGAATGATTTCGGCTCGAGCCATAACAGGTGCACGTGAAATCGTCACTTTTTTATATGCAGACAAAGCAGATACCTTGAAAATTTGTGCTTCGAATGCCATATGAGCGTTTGAAATCTGTCAACGGCTTTCACTTGGCGGCTTTCCCTAAGCACGGGAGCAATAGCTGTTTGTCGAGAGCACTGAGAGGGCGGAAAAGCGACGATCCAAGTTCAAGATAGTGTTCTGCGGGAATCTCTTCCTCCTACAAGATCCCCGTCGAGAACCTCAGTGAGCAAATTCGACCATTCTTTAGTTAGATCCTTTTTCCTCGAACAAAGCGCTATATCTTCCTCGACCAGCGGGCTCACCGACCTCTGTTCTTCTTGAATTCTCAAGAGCACTTGCGTTTCTCCGACGACCGTCTGGCTTTCTCCTCGTGTCCTCACGAGAAAGATCTCCAGGATATACGAGGCAAATCTGTTCAGCTTTCTTGTCGACCCGCTTTCCTCGGCTAACAAGTTTTTAGACGAACACACGTAGATCAGGTCGGATTACACTCTCGTAAGGAGCGCCAGCCCAAGATCACACGACTGCACTCCTTTTTTTTTTCAAAATTTCCTCTGAAGTTTTCAATGAAGTCAATGACTGATTCTTTGTCAAATTCATTTAAAGAAATGTCGGTATTGTCCTCAGCGAGCATTTAAGATATTAGTTGAAAAGAACAAAATTAAAGGTGTTAATATATTTGTTCCACATGACACAATTGAATCGCGCAATTAAGTTTTGCTTAATTAAATCACCATTAACTAGTTCGACTTGTTGACACTTCTATTCCAAAAAGTTTTTTTTTTTGGAATTTTCGACAATTGCAAACGTTTTTATTGTTAAGTATCACTGTGGAAAATTTTCGTAAGTTAAGCTGATAAACAATGATAACTCCATAATGAACAACCGCTTAATCATATGAACACAATGCATCGTAGCTCTCGATAAATGCAGATGACAAAACAGTTTTGTTAGTTTGACTGATAGGTAAACCCATCTAGCAGCACTTCAGCCTTAAAAAAAAGAAAACGTCCGGAATTTATATTCGTTTCCTGTAGGCAATCAGTGAGTGCCAAAAACCTATTCAGCGCTATTTTTATCTCTTTTTTTTGATGGGGGGGAGGGGTGCAGTCTACTGCCCGCAGCACAATGCTACGTACGTAAGCTAGCTAGATGCATATTACCGCAATTAGAGCGCTTTCCTCAACCCTCTACCCTCCCTACCCTCGCTATTCCTTCCTCCACCCGACGGATCACTTCTGTCGAAACTGTAGCTTGGTGTTGTTGTAAACTTCGATAATAAATAAAGGTGGCCATCAGTACAGGATGAAAAAATTGCCTTACCCCTCCCCCACCCCCCGCATAGCTGTTTCTGAAGCACCTTGAAGAGTGCCGCAAGCTTAATATACTTAGGGGGTTTCTTCGAAGCAATACGGGTACGTCATTTTCATTTTGTAATTTCCACATTATGAACAAATATAGAAAAAGTATACGTTTCACAACAGTTGGTACGTACGCTAAACCTTGCCAGAGTTGCTCTTATAGTTATATATTCTTTACTTAAGGGCATATATTACCTAACAATATTACCTTAACGCAATGCTGCATTTGAAAGCAGTGAAGCCTGATCAATCTCATAATCCTGAGAATCATGAGTGGAAAATTGTCGACTGCTTAGACTCAGCCTTTTGAACATATTTGCGACAGATTTCGCCTAATTAGTCGACTAAGCATAACCGTTACGAGGTATGTGGTTGTACTCTGACTAAATTATCTTTACAAATCCTCAATTTTTGTGTTTCGGCTACTGGAAACTATCCTGGAGCTATCACAGCTAGCTGAAAAAGAAATATAACCTTTTATTTTTCGCGAATATTATCACTAGTGTTTTTTCTTTTCAGCTAGATGTGTTATGATTATGGTTGAAAGAGCCGAAAAGTTAGCATAAATTTATGCATCAACTAAACTTAGATTTTCGCAAAAACTGCAAAAAGTCGAAACTGAATTTGTTAAGCTCTACAATACATGTTTTCAAATTAAAACATATAATTCATTAAGTTTTTGCTCACCAAAGAAAAAAAACAACGGCTCATGTAATATCGCGTGAACTGTTGAGCAATGTGATATAACGACTTTTCTAATTAAATAATATGTAATATAACACGAAAAACGTTAGGCCTAAATCGAATCAAATCAAATAAGCAAAAACAAAAACAAAAGCAAACAAACGAAAAATGGATGAATAAAATGAACACGAATGATCGCAATGAACGGAGCACAAAGTTGATGATGCACAAAAGATGCGATAAAATCAAATGACGCAATTAACATGAAAAAATAGTTTGATCGCAAAATTAGTTACAATTACAAGTTCTCCGGACAAGCATATACAGCCAACGAAAAATCGCGCATAATTTTAGTATCGTTCAATTATGTACTTAAGGTTTTCTCACTTGATCATCTCTTCGATCGTATTTCACAGCTTTACACTACAACAGATTACATCATTCTGTCTTCAATGATCCATTACCCAATATGGTTAGCATGACGATTATTGTTCTCAAACTGTTGAATATTGGGCTTCACATTTTTCGTGTCAGCAATACAATGTGAAGCACGAAAGATATGAAGAAAATAGCTGAAACTTTTGGAAAATAACAAATTTTATGAATCACATGATCGAAACTGGACAACGTATGATGAGGTTGAGTGATTTAGTGATCATGTATTCGAGTGATCATGTGATCAAAGTTGGACAATGTATGATGAGGTTGAGCGATTTAGTGTAAACGGATGGAATTGAATGCATATAGGCGCTTTTTCATACTAACAACACATTTTGTTCTACCTCACAAAGGGCCTACGATTGTTGTAGGCGGCAAGCAGTAATCGTCGACAAAGTTTTGTTTGATTGCCGAAACAAATTTTCATAGGAAACGGACCTCATCTTTTTATGGATTACTTTTCCTGAGATGCAACATTTCAACACTAATTGACGGTTACAATATAGCAACGAGTTCGTCGAATCAACTGAGGTCAGATCAGTGCTGAAGCTAAGAGCACTGCTCAGATTTTGGAAATGAGGCGAATCGTTGATTTGGGAGATTTAATTGGATACGATCCTAAAATCTCTCCAAAGTAGGTATTTTCAAAATGGATTTCAAACCAATAACATTCGTAGAAACTGCTCGAAAGGATATATATATATTTCTGCTATATACAAGGCTTATATTTTTAACTGGAATGCTAATAGAAACAGTACTAGGAAATCTGATGGCACAAATTACAAATGTAATTTGTGCCATCAGATTTCCTAGTACTGTTTCTATAAGCATTCCAGTCAAAAATATAAGCCTTGTATATAGCAGAAACCAACCTCTTTTTTGCCAGTTCCCAGCACATTCTACAATTTTGAAGCATTTCCCTGGCATACTTGGACTGATCTTTGAACCCTTTTGGACTTTCAGAGGCTATCAGTGCCGATTGATGTCCAAACAAAACTCACACACGCACCCTTCGTCTGCCTCCGCACGATAATATAGACTTTCGCATAATAATATAAGCCTTCGCATATTAACACTGCTAAACCATTATGAATAAACATGAGCCACTGATCAGCTTAAGCACTTATAAATTATAGCTTTTGCTATTTCGTCAAGCTTTACGTTGGTGTTGTTAATCACTGATAGCATGTGCGTCTACGTAAGTGCAGATTATGAAATAGGTAACATATTTAGATTTCATTACTCTAGGCCGCCTAAGCAAGCCCCAGATCACCGTTCTCACCTCTTCCGCAAATTGCAAATTCGACATACTTTTCGTTCGATTGTAATCACTCATTTTGTTGCGTTCATACTGAATAGGTTATTTGATGATACATTTATCCGGAAAAAAAAATTATTAAAGAATAACGATAGACGAATATTCTTTTTGAAAAAAAAAATTTATCATACTTTTTAGCTGTTAGCAGCTAATTTCCTCCTCAGCAATCGGATTTCGTTAAAAAAACCTTTACGATGTTATCTTTAAAATTACATTTTTTTTTCTGTTTTGTTTTGAAAACTTATAATAAGCACATTATTTTTCGTTTAGTATATCAACTGCATGCCATGATCATTGCGACTCATATTGCACTCAGTTTATACGATTGACTTGTGAGGCGATATGAGGGTGTACCGACAAAGCTGTGTATTAAATACGAGCATAGAGGCCAGTTAATCGGTTGTTGGTTGTCAGGGAGATGGATGTGATAACTGTGGCACACCGCGAAACATGCATTCTCCAAGTTGCGCTTTTCCAGTCACGCACACACTTCAATTTAATTCCATATAACTCCTTTAAATGTTTTAACGAAATTTCTTCTACACCGGCTGGCCAATGTCCTGAATTTGTGAACAAAAAATTTTGGCGTTTTTTTTCACAACGAATAGGAGCATTTCAATTTGTCTTAACGCTCTCACCTACCGTATACTTGTGAGCAATTATTGATATGTCTAACGAATGTCTTCAGCCAAACAATGGCGTTTTCCTCTTTTCAGAGCGAGCACAAATTTATTCCGAATGGGTCTATATTCGGAATTTTAAGCGTATTTTCTACGAATATATTAATTAATTAACAATGAAAAAACATACTTGCTGAACTAGAATACGTTTACTGATTCAACTGAATTACTGAATGATTTGAATGACTTATTGGGCGATTTGACCGGCTTATTGACCGAGTTGACCGTCTTATTGACCGATTTGACCGGCTTATTGACCGAGTTGACCATCTTATTGACCGATTTGACCGGCTTATTGATCGATTTCCATTCATAGCTAGCAAAGAAGAAATGGTATATGAAAACAATAGCGGAAAAGTTGACGAAATTTTTACACAACTTCCAATTGTATTTGCTTGCATAGTTGAATTTTCTTCCTTTGTTCCGGTTTTGTTTTCATTGGCTTTGTGCACTTCATGCAGAGTACAATCCACATCTTATGCGACATACAACACCTAACTTTTACGGATGCCTTCTACACTAATAAACATTTTTTTGGCCCATATAAATTTCGGCTCTCTAGCCGATTATGATAAAATTTATTGAATGAGAGCCTGATATATATTATTCTACTGTTTGCGCTATGATTTCCATAGATCAGTACAAATCTCGATTAATCTTAGCAGTTAGATGCGGATAGTACGACCGAATGGGGGGGGGGGTACTAGTGTAATGCATGGTCGATAGAGAAGTTCAGAGGCTCTGCATTGATTTTGACACCGGCGATATATATATATATATCATCAGTACGATTTTTTATTTGGGTTTCTTGTGATGACTTGAGTCGTTTGGTGAGCAATGAAGACCGAACTACAAATTTTCCTCCAAATATAATATCACTGAAAACTGAAAAGACTGACATGGGTTGACTCCGGTGCTTATCGATAAGAGGGTTCGAGTGAAGAACTCAGTGTGGGCTTGTCGACTCGACTGATTTCAGGGTTTGTTGATAGTTGTTTCGGCGATCGTTCATTAAATGTATAACACCATGAGGTGAATGATCCGATCGGAGACTTAGATTGTCGGTTTATTGTCATCTTGGTTTGCCGAAGGAAAATAGGACAATATCTTTCCTCCAACGATGTGTATATGATGGTTTTTCCGAAGCGGGGCTGAGAAGGGTGAGGTGATTAGGTAGAACTTGAATATACCATTTGCGACAGAAAAACAATATATAACTTGTCCAAAAAACTGACTATGTTCCAGAAAAATCTTTTTCAAACTCTTGAAAGAAAGTAAACTAGGTGAAAATGGGTGCGAAGCGGCTAATGCGATCGACGCTTTCGCGTCTCCACTCTTCAGAGCAGTCGCTTTCATGAACCCCTTGGAAACAATGAAGAATTTTTGTTCCAAGCGACCTGATTGATCTGATTGATCTTGCATTAGACGATCAATATTGTGCGAGTGGATTGATGCAAAAAGCACTCAGACTAGACAAATGCGCAAACAAATTTTTTTACCTGTTTAGGTATGACTTTCTCCGGAGTTCGTAAACAGGTTTGAAATCCGGAAAAGAGGCGGAACTAAGTGTAGGCTATTGATAACCAATTTGTTAGCTCGAGCCTTAACGATTGCCGTATTGAAACTGCTGGACAAATAAAGTGGAACATAGGAACACAAAGGCGTGACGTTGCGATAATGTGCCAGGATGAAAATGGGTGCGAAGCGGCTAATGCGATCGACGCTTTCGCGTCTCCACTCTTCAGAGCAGTCGCTTTCATGAACCCCTTGGAAACAATGAAGAATTTTTGTTCCAAGCGACCTGATTGATCTGATTGATCTTGCATTAGACGATCAATATTGTGCGAGTGGATTGATGCAAAAAGCACTCAGACTAGACAAATGCGCAAACAAATTTTTTTACCTGTTTAGGTATGACTTTCTCCGGAGTTCGTAAACAGGTTTGAAATCCGGAAAAGAGGCGGAACTAAGTGTAGGCTATTGATAACCAATTTGTTAGCTCGAGCCTTAACGATTGCCGTATTGAAACTGCTGGACAAATAAAGTGGAACATAGGAACACAAAGGCGCGACGTTGCGATAATGTGCCAGGCTCATAAAAGTCATACTACAAAACTTTTTCTTGCAGTAGGAGAACTTTGTTGTTTCGTCGCAAAACAGATTTCATTTGAAGGAAAAATTACTGGAATGTAACTTAGAGAATTCACTGCAAACATGGCACAATTAACCTATTCCACTACCGTATGCTATCATTATTGCTGATCGAGAAACTCCTTAACTGCGGAAATGAATTGATGCTTACTTCAGTTACTGCTTACTGCTTGCAAGCGAAACTTCAGTAAGCCTCATTTGTCGTAGGATATCATCGAACAGTATCGAAAAAAAGGCACTTTTTTTTTCACGGAAAATCTATATAATTTGAAAATTAAATACGCCAGGACTCCTCTTAGGCGTTTAGAGTTGCAACCTTACGAAAAGTGTAACTAAATGCCCAAGCATGTGATAAGGCGGAATGACTTCCACATTTTGTTTGCTGAAGTTGCTCGCGATATCGCCACATCCTGGTGTACCCTATGCAGTTCTTTTTCCTCTCCCACTCTTCCCTCTTTCCTACATATGAAGTGCTTCCGCAGTTTTGGTCGTGGTTCACCCGCACGAGGGGTTCTCTGATGGCCCATCAAAAATGTCGTACTCGGAGCTGATCTGGATCTTCGCATGTTTTCATACGCTAGTAGCATTCCCAATGGTACAAGCGTAAGATTTTCTAGATTGTTTTGAGGAGCCTGTAAAACCTGCATTTCAAATTTCCAGTCCATACAACCGAATGGTTGAGATGCGACGCTGAGTTGACCTCTGCGATTGACAATACGAGGTGGGTCATAGCAAATCGCTTCCCTTCTCGCTTCCCTTCTCGCTCCCTATCTAATCGAACCCCTCTCCGCTCCCCCTTCACTCTGTCCATATTCCCTGTTTAGAATAAGTCCACTAATGCGTCTCGTATTGCGAAAGGAGAGGGATGCGGGAGGGTGGGGAGGGGGGGAAAGGGAAAGGCGTCATCGCTGAAGATGACTCGTCGGTAACGGTGAAATTTCGGAAAAAGACTGTAGAAATTACATTGGTAAAGATGAATTTTCTTAATTTTTGACCAGTGTGTTGCTTCAAAATCGCAAAACCTGACTTTAACATTGAAAAATTTCTTCTTGGGCATACCCGAAGGACAGAACAGTCCATGAACTTCCTCACCCCTCCCCTTCAGCAAGGCAATGGTCGAGCCCATCTCCGACTGGTTAGCCAAGCTTGGCGACCTCTATTTTCCATTCCGCAAAACCGATACCGGGTGAAATGAGTGCGAAAACGTGCGTTCTTAGGGATCGCAGGGGTGGGGAAGGGGGAGAGGGGAGGGGAGGACGACGGAGTGCTATTCGACGGCAAGGGCTACATGAAGGAGTGCGAGGTTTTATTGTAGGTTTTCCTGTTGATCAGAGCAAAAATGGAATGGGAATGTTGTCGGCGGTTTAATGTCAGCATCATCAGCATCACGTTTTCTTTCCCAAAAAGCGAAAGCTTTTGTTTTTCAAAAAAAAATTTAATTAACGTCATCGTCAACGTCATGTTTCAAAAGGCAAAAAAAATGTTTACTAACGAAGCCACGTCGTTGTTGCATGCGCCTAAGGCGAAGAACACTCAGCATCATGTAACGCGAATAGCCCAGATACGCTCTGAATGCGTAAATATACTTACTGCAAGCGTCTTACTTTTTCGATCTAACATGCTTTCTGATTTCGATCAATTTCTGTTCAGTTTTTCACAACGAGCAACAAAGTTGGCCGTATGAAGATTCGTTTTGTATAACTTTATTTTAAAATGTTAGAGTTGAAAGGGTGGGTTATTTGAAATCTCACTAAAGAATTCATGGCTCATTAGTGCTCGAGTTGAGGAGCTCTATTGCGGAACGGAATACCGCATGATTGCTTTTTTTTGTTGAGCGAACAATTAGTATGTATTGAAAAAAAAAGAAGAGATTTTCATTTAGTTCAAAAACAATCCGCTAAGAGAAAAGTCGTTTGAAAATTTTTTGAAAAGTTAAAAATGAAACAAAATATGTGCTTGAGATGTTCTATGCAATTTTGTTGTTTCATTCATTTTCATGTAATTTTTATTTTCGATCATGATGTCGGGACTTTTGGGGTGATACGTTATCGTTTAATCTTTAGAAGAAGATAATTATTCACTACAAAGTAACAAGTGACATTCATTAACTGATGAAATCGACCGCTCAATAATGTATACAAAAAAATGCTGAGCAATTTCAAGTTCATTTAAAATTTATCTTTCTTTCCGTCTTGAGAAGCGTTTGTGGTGTTATGAATGTCTTTTTTTTGGAAAATAATAAACTTTAAGGTGAGATAGGCATTAAAATTTTTATCGATTTTTTGTGAATTTTTACCCCTTTTTTTCAAAAAAAAAACAGTTCTAATGCCACATTGTATACAAATGGGAGTAAAGTTTTGAAAAACAGTTATCGCTGAAATTCCAAAATGCTAAGGAAGTATGGAAAGTGTATTGTGCAACTTGTTATTAACAACATAATAAAGTGGCATTAAAAAGTGCTAAATTGTTATTTTTTTCTCATCGGGATTGCCTCTCATTTCATATTCGAGTCGAACTTGAAGCACGTTCTAGCAACTAATCAGAAAGTTTGGGCTAGATCAGAGTAGGTTTCTGTATAATTTGATCATATCATCATACTCTTCTCATATCCGATCAGAATGCGGCATATTTCTCCGAGGGTTTCGTCCTAATTTCGTCCTAATTTGAATTAGGGCATCGTCCTAATTCAAACAGTTCCATCAAGAAAATCATTAGGTTTTATTAATTTATCTCAGTCATAAGGATCATTGAATATTTCAAAAATATTTACTGTTACACTTTAATGCCAACAAAGTCATAAAATTATTAGTGTGTTTATTTCAACGCTATAAAATCGTTTCCATGTTTTCAACAATTATGTGTTATAGTTTAGAAGTTAGATAGAAATTATATCGTTTTGATAATCAGCGAACACTATTCAAATCTCCCTCCCCTCCCCTCCCCTTTAAGCGAAGTTTTACGAAGTGATCTTCTGATCTGATCAACTGGAGCTAAAATATTGATTGATGGATGAATATTACGAAATCAAATGTTGAATTTTATTGCTAACTAAATGAACTCAATGCCCCTAGCGAATATATCAAATGGCGAACGTGGTGTAAGCGCTAAGGTAGGGGCCACACATTACATCGATCCTCCAAATGAAAATCTGTGGCCACTATGGGATAACAGGCAAACGTCTGTCCGCGTGCGCTGACAAGCTTGGTTATGGTCTAAGTAGGAGTTAGGAGGCCGACACCTCTACGAACAGTGAAGCCAAAAAGAGTTACTTGTACACTTCCCAGTAGTTACAATTCACAGTAGTTACAAGTGCTGCACGAAGATACGAGCATTTTAGTAGTAGCACATAACCTCTGCAAGATGGGAAGAGAGAGGTCGATTGAATCGAAAAGAATCAACTTGTATGCTAATGCTAAAGCTGGCAAAAAAAAGTGGGCGTTGAATTTCCAGTCATCTGTTAATTCACCAATTACCTTACAGCTATCCAGAATTCACCTAAACAATGCGTTTATACTTGATCTTGTTGACTGCATATCTTATGCTAAGTTGATTCGACTTTCTGCTTACCTCAGCGACTTGATATAGTTGTTTGTAGTTTATTGTAAGACTGACAATGAGAATTTGGCCGATATAGTTGTGCGAATATTTAAAAGTTATCGTATGATCAAATAACGTTAGCGATAAGGAACTTAATAATCTAAAAATAAAACCTGAAAGTGAACGTTAACCTCGTTGTCGAAATAGCAATACAATCGGTGGAATTAAAATAACTATTTGCGTGTGTTTGCGGTTATCCCATAATTATGGGTACCAGAAGGTATGGGATTTTCGATTATAGAAATCAGCGCTAACCATCGTCACAGCTTACTTGATACACATGAACTATTGTAATTAACGTTCAACAAACTGAGGTGATATAGTGTTGTAAGGGAGATTCGAAATGAATTCGGGTAACAGCAAATATTATGTATAGGCAACGACGCTAGCTTATATGAAGTCATTAAGCGAAGAGCAAAGTTATAGGCGAGATCGCATAATGTAGGAAACGGAGAATTCTTGTCGAGAAACAAGGGCAACAGAAAACTGCCCTTCAACGAAAACCTTGTCAGTGAAATCGTTGTGAAAAAAAAACTGAACTTTCCATAGTAAAAAATATTTCTCAAAAGTTTCGAAAGTTTTTATCAGAAATTTTTAGTGAATTTTTTCGATTAAAAAAATTTTTCGAAAAAAAGTCACTTTTGTGGCGCATCGATCGTATAGCTTTTTCTCGTTTTTCTCGGATAGCAATGATAAATTTTTTGCTGTTCTACGATCGATACAGGCAAAATCTTTTCTCTCTTTCCCCCTCTCTCTCTCACTCTTTCTTTCTCTCTCTCTCATTCATTCTTACTTTCTCTCTCTCTCTCTCAAAAAAGAAAAAAAAAACACGGGTTTTCGCTAAGATATTTATAATGAAAAAGCTATATATCATAAAGCAGAGATACATTTTAATATATTCATTTCGGCCCTATAGACTTCTATGTTTCAGTCTTGAAAAATTTAATGATCTAGTTTGCCAAACTAAGCGACGTATAATTAAGATATCTTGATCCAGCGTATAAGACTCAAACTAATCGTTTTGATGAAAGCACAGTCGGCGATATCTCACCTTACTTACTTTAAAGGATCGATTTGGTGGTCATAATAATTCGATATTACTAAAGCTGACTAGAAACTTAAAATAACGAAAATAAAATAAACGATGTGTGCTGATCTGGTATTCTAACGAGGATAACAAAAATTTCTTCAATTTTCTTATAAAACTACTTATGGGAGATTCGCTATTTTTTTTTTAAATTACGATGATTTTACGAGTATTCATTCTTATTCAATCATTTTAAAAGATCGAATATCTCTTATCACTATTCTTTATGACTTATCACTCTTATCACTACTTATCACTATTCTTTCGCTTACTTCTTTTATCATTTCTCATTATTTGAACCGTTTATCGCTTCAATCTTTTCGATTAATTTCAAGTACAATTTTAATTCCGTTCAATGCATTGTAATTGCACAGAGAGATTAGTTTATGAAGTTTTCGAAATTGTTGCCTTATTCAACTTTATGAGATTTTTTTTTCAAAATAATTTTCGCAACGTTAATTTTTTCAATGAATCGAATATGATCATTTTGTGATGAGCATATCGAATGTTGAAAGCGTTTACTCATCAGATTAGTTTTGTAGAATAATATTTCTGAAGACTGTGAATTTGCATATTAGTGGTATTTTTAGTGGAACTTAAGTGTAACTGATATTTCAACGTTGCACGTAATTCGCTAAGGTAGTAATTCTTAATTGAAAAGTTTTAAACTTCTCATCATTATGTGATCATCACTCTGATAAACAATTTTACAAATAAAGAGTATCAGCCAGAAAATTACTGTTATATTTGAAAAAAAATTATAACCTCATGTCATATGTGCAATTTAGCGCCATAACTTTCTCGTGCTTCCACTTAGTGCACTCCAAATTCACCTATTTTAAAGTTTTTCTTAGACGTCAAGTGTATATGATCTATGAGCAGCGTTAGCTGCATACTGCTGTCAACAAAAAATCTAAAAATTTAGTCGACGAACAATAAGCTGTTTGAGATTGTTCAAAAATTTTTGGTAAAATCGCAGATTATGGTGCGATCTGATTAGCAAAGTGTAAGCACTTTTAAGATTTCAGTTACTATTACAATTTATGTATTTGCATCGACAATTGTTCCTTTCGAGTTCCTTATTCGATTCCAATTGTTAACAGTTTTTTTTAAAAAAACGATTCGCACTTCTGTCTGTCTGCGTCTTCTAAATATTGCCTGATTTATTCAGTTAAATAATGGTATCTTTCATTTTTACGAGTGCCAGTCGATGTGATGCTTAATTTAAGGAAAGGATCAAAAATTTACAAAACGCCGATCAATCGTAGCGATTAGTGAGCCACATAGCCATATTTCTATGCGATCATGTTCATTGACAGTGTACTATGATTTATTTTAGTGCTCTAGTAATTTTATTTTCTATTTCAAAAAAACTTTGTTTCACCAAAAAAAATCTCTTGCCATCCGATTCTGTTCGACGAATTTACCAATTGGTTTGCATTTTTCAACTGTTCTCCATGTGCACAATATATGGAATTGTAGATTTCGAGAATTTTCGTTTCATGAGCCTGTATTGCAAAACAATTAAATCTATAATCAATTAGTTTTTAATGTCGTTGATTGTTGATTGATAATTATTTAATTATTAGAAGTGGGTATTTGGTAAAAGTAATAGCTAATAAGTAATAGGTAAAGTAATAGGTAAAATAAAAAGTAATCACTCACTGTTTTAACGCTATTATCATAGTGTCTATAGGTGAATATGTCAGGAGAAAATTTAGTGTTGTTTAAGGGAAAGATTCTTGGAATAGAGATTTAAAGATTACAATTGGCATTACTCGTCTAAGAAAAAAATTCTTTCGAAGCGGCTAAAAGTTTTTTTAGGACGAAATTTTGAACTCGCATAAACGGTGAGCAAGACAGTATTGTTACCGTCTTGCCTAAAGACAGTCATTCGCCTAAAGACAGTCATTCATCAGTATTGTTACCGTCTTAGGTCTACGTATCAGCGTATGATACGCATTCGGTGATTACTTTATAACGTTCATATTTTTAGCTGAAAAGCTACATTAATCATATTTTCCATGAGAAACTATAGTATCGATATTACTTATTTAATAAAACGTATTTACTACAGTTGTTGAAAGCATGCTTTAGAAATTGTTCGCATAGAGCCCCCTACTAACTAAACAAGGAACATATCCATCTAATTCCTTCTTTGTTTAAAAATTGTTTCAAATTATTATCGAGAATTAGTTTTTCATTTTTTCACAATTCAGCTATGATTAAGAAGTCGAAATCAGTTTTTATTTGCTAGCTAATATAGTGCTGAAGCTTTCGAAATCAAAAAAAAAAGCCTAGCAATCATTAAGCATAGTCGTTCTCATTAGTGATTTAATTGAAACGATAACTTTAATTGCATATGAGTAAAGCGAATTATCGGAAGATTCATAACCATCTACGTTCCACCTTACAAAATAATCCTAATATAAAATGTATCGGTCGTTCCATTAGCCTCATTTTTGATTTGATTTTGCGTAATTTTCGAATATTTTGAACTTTTCAATTGACTTTAATTTTCAATAGTTCTTATTTTAAAAAAAAAAATAAAAGTATTTAACGCATCCCATTCGAATACGTATCGATATCGAAAGATGACGATGAAAGAAAAAGTTTTGAAAAAAATATCAAAATTTTTTTTTGAAATTTTTGTGAAAAAAAAAAGCTTTCGTCAATTTCAAATGTCAATATGAATATGTTTAGTATGAATTGAAAAAATTATTCAAAATAATGTGATAAGCATTTTGGCTTTTTAAAAAAATTATAAGAACGCGAACATTGCTGCCGAACAATTCATCTATATTTGATTGGCAATTATCGTGGATGATGGTGTTATTCGATTCGAATTTCATATGAATCGAAGCAAATTTAAATCGTTATTGCTTAAACAACTAATGTTTTTGATTGCTTGCCTTGTTTAAATTTCACATTATAGCATCATACAAGTCAAGTAAGTGATCACTAGTAATCATCAATTATCAAGTGTCAACAGCATGTTCTTTGCTTATCGATAACTAGAATTTAAAAAAAATATATATGATAACGCTAGTGCCGATTCGTAATCCGTCTATTAAATTGTTTTCAAAAATTTCTAGCTGAAATGATCCGAAGACTGATAACGTGATAGGCTTAAAAAGTCGTGAAAACTTCATTTTTTTCCTCGCATAATTTGGAAAAAATTTCTCACGGTCGCTTTGTGGACGCTGACATCCCACTTTTTCAAGAATTTTTTTTTGAAAGAATGATTCATTTTTTCAAGAAAAATTTTTTTAAAAGAAAAATGTGATGGTTTTTGTTCAATTTTTGTGCACCAATAAGCTTTCATGTCAGTATAAAAATTCTATTCTCCCTTTCACTTGGAACGCTGTAACATGGATATGCATATAATTATTGGCATATCGTGTATGAGGTGATAGATAATTTTTGAGTCGTAATATTTGCTATCTCGAGTAAAGGATCGCAAGATTAAAAAGAAGCCATTCGAAATGTAGCGAAAAAGGAACTTTAGTAAAAAAAATTTAGTAAAAATTTAAAGTATTTAACGATAAGGAAATAAATGTCTAACCATTGCTTAATGCAAGAATTCTTCTAGCATAACACTACCATATATGTTGAAAAAGCGATTCGAGAACCAAATAGTTCGAAATGCTTTACTTCCTTGTAGCTTTCTTTTCTTTTAGTTTTTCTCACGCACTAAATTTTTCGTTTTCCACTTTACCATAACCGATTTCTGTGGGCGGCTCGATATAGCATGCTTAGATTATTAATTATTTTTGAAGGCATTCTTTTAGTGGTTAAGCGACTTATGAATAAACGACTGCAAGTACCATACATCGTAGTAGCTTCTTCATGCAACAATTTTATAATTAGCCTATAAGAGTGCTTTACAGTGCACATTGCAACTGTACTCTTGAAAAATAAGCACCAAAAATTTGAAATATAGCTTAGAAGAAGATGATAGCTATTCATATCAATAATCACGATACAAAGTCTCGGAGCCGAAGTCGCGTGGTCAGCTCTCTTCCATCCACTTTGCTCATCAGTCCAATAAATGAGGCCATAGTGTGACAGGCTCTGTCCCATATATATATATATATATATGTAGATATATATATATGAATATACAATGAAAGATCATTTGAAGAAATTTTACGAGCCCATAATAATTAAATACGATGTTACTAATTGTAAGCTGTAGAAATTGCACTTGGCGATTTCTTGTAATGCAATTTTCGTTTGACCAAAACTGCTCGCAGATTCGTTACAAACTGAATTCGATAATAAATGAAAGGCTAGAGCACATATTTCAAACCATCGTTGGTTCTATGCATTGCTCGCCAACTTCTTGTATTCGCTTGCTATATAGGGTTATTAGCGCCCTATGTCACTATATATCACCCCTATGATATTCAAAAGCGACTTAATAAATATCTGTGCAACCATATTAACAGTCGCATATAAAATAAATTAGAAGATTTGCTGAAGGAATAAAGATGAGAAGAAGAGAAAGATATAGGGACGGTACAGAGACGCAAATTACTGTTACCTTTGAAGAACAGTTCTGCTTTATTGTCATCGTCTGATCCGTTAAATTTTTAACCGTTTACTACTTCCTGAACCTCTTGCAGTAAATAATTGTTATTCTTTTGATTGTTTCAAGAGCCGTTGCGAAAAACACGAGAAAAGCCAAGCTTTTTTTAAAAAGATTACTCCTGCTGTTATGCTGACTCCCATTCGTGTATGGTGCTTGGTTGTACTAATCGTTTGTCATAATTGATTTGTAAGATGCACGCAAACGCACGATTATATTGGGTGCGGGCAATGGAATTACCTAGGGGGATGGT
>JPKZ01001275.1:168699-181726 GCA_000803305.1 Toxocara canis
GGTCAAAACAATCATGCGTGGGCATGGTTGTCAGCTGCATCGATACGGGAATCGATGAAATCAAAGCTACCTTTGCATCCCCTTTGCAATTACTTTAATTAGCTTCTTATTATTTTAAAGTTGTTTTAATCTTATTTAGCTATAAAAGTTTAAATATTATTTTAATCTTTTGCTTATTAAAAAGTTATTAAAAAGCGACAAAGAACTTTGCCAAGAACAGCTCCGTTTATAGCGGCTCCGAAATGTTCATTTGCTCCGAAAAGAGTTTATCTAAAATTTAAATGAGAAAATGCATTTAAATTTTGCGTCGTTTTCGCATAAAAACTCAAAAATCCTTACATAAACTTACTGCAATTCTGAATTTGCAATAATTGAGGGCGAAAATCTTAGTAGATATTTCACACGTTACACGTACAAATCACAGAAAGTAATCAGCAAAAATTTTTGTATTTGTTGATAGTCATAATTATTTGCACATATTGTTCTATGATATAATAATGTGAAAATCTTTGCGAAATCTCACGGCGCTTTAACGAAATCTGAACCCATATGTGAGTAAGTCTGACGCTTACATATGAGCGAAAATTTTTGAGCAATTCATTGCAAAATTTTTTTGTCAATTCATTGCAAAATTTTTTGGCAATTCTTTGCAAAATTTTTTGGCAATTCATTGCAAAATTTTCTGGCAATTCATTGTAAAATTCTTCAGCAGTTCATTCTAAGCCATTTAATCGCATAAATTCTCTAATTATTAATTTTGCATTGAGGATATTGCTTTAGTGCTTGAACGATAAAGAAAAGCAGTGCATGAAATTTTCTCTCGAGGATTTCGTTTACGAGCTTCGTTTTTTTTTTTTTGTGAAATAGCACATGAATCATCATCGGCGTTGACAGCTGGGTAACGTCTTAGATGTGCAAAATGCAAAATATTTTATCATAAAGCTCTTGCGGATACTGTAGAGTGTATGAAACATGAATGGGAAACCACACTGAAATGTTGCTTATTTTCTCCCAAAAATTTTCACCTCTCGTTTCGCCGTTCTGGACTGGGATATATCGTTCAAAAAGAAAGAAGCATGCATCATTTTGATGGGCATTACAGTGTTCAATTCCTCTCAATACTTGTAACGTTTTGCAACTATTAGCAAGCAAATAGCATTTATAAGCCGCCCATCAATAGGAAGTTCGATTATCTAAAATGTCCACTCAGTAACGTTTCAATTTCTGTTCCAGTGTTCCAATATTAGACGGTGCAGTTTCGATACAGTTCAACTGGCTTATCGATCAAATGTTGTGATCTTTTGCGCAGAGAAAACTTAAAAGTTGTATTGCATTGTATGCACAGTAACCTAATTTTAGAAGAGTAGGAGAGTGAATGAACAAAAGAAGCGCACGGTCCCCTATAGTTCCCATAGGAATCTTTAGTTAATATTGCAAACTTTGAATGAATCTTCAACGGTTGGCATTCTCAAGAAAACTTAAAATGGGCCAGGAAATACTTTTTTTCTAAAAAAGACTTTTTTAACGATTTTTTGGGATCTTACATTTTTGAGTTTCATTTTTTAATTTGGTGTTATCATTGATCATTTATCATTTGTCAAGATATACACTTCGCTTTTTGCTAATGCTTTCAATATTGATTAGCTGCTGTATGTATAATAGCTAACTATGATTTGGTGATATACAAAAATGTGTTCCATCATATACAGTATATGATAAATAGGCCTTGCGGATATGGACCCCTCACAAATACCTAATGCAATGGATTTTTTGCTTGTTGTCTTCGATGTTGAGTTCTTTTTTATTTCAGATTTTTTCAACGATTTTATTTCTATTTTGATCGATAATACAAGTGCCTAGTACGATGAGAATGATAAATATGCATAAAATGTCTGTATTTTTCTTTATTATTTTTGCTGGAAGAATTTAGGGTTTTTTTCTCATTTATTGGTAACATCTTAAATTTTCGACTTTATTAGGCAGTTAAAATAATCTTGAGTAGGTGAAACATTTGCCGTATTCGTAAAATCATTATTATTCATTCATTTATTATCGTTTCAGCGTTTCTGGTAGATAATACACAATATGCGGCAATCGTTCATTGTAATAATTTCATCTGTTATATTTGAGACGAAATATGTTATAAATAACATTTAACAAAAAAATTGTTAAAAATTAAGTTTCGTTATTAAGGTTAACGCTTGTTATGGAATCAAAACATAAATGCCAATTGTTTTCAGTATCAACTGAGGAAACAAGTGTGCAATAGTTCATCGCCGTTTTATTCTGCTATTACGCTAATAATGAGGAATTTCTTCAAATGATTCGATCGTGTCTTGTTGATCAGTCAAGTGGATCTGTTCATATAACAACGAACGTTGTTGAAGGCTAACAATTTCAGCACAATTTCATTACTATTCTATATTCTATTCCTATTCTATTCACTACTTTCCTGCTATATTTTCTGTTCCTACTAAAGGAATCATTATTTTGTACAACAATTTCGTGTTAATTAATTTTTGTTTTTTTTGTTGGCTTTTTAAAATTACGATTACTAAAATCCAAAACGCTCTTATCGTAGAGTTGTACTTACTGTACGATTGCCCACATTGAGAGCTGTTAGCGGCTAATTGAGCGAGCTTGTTACAATGGGTGTATGCCAAAGTCAAGAGGAGAAGACAATGGCGCAGAAGAGCAAAGCAATTGATAAAGAGATGATGCAAGGGCATATCGCTCAACAGAAGGTCGTCAAACTTTTGTTGCTAGGTAACCAAGCCATCAATTTGTTCACTTTTCCTTTAATTATTCTGCTTATTCGATAAGCTAATTAATTTTTTAAATTTGAGGGAAATTACAGTCAAATTTAAAAATATATTTTCCGAAATAGGAAAATTCGATTGTTTTTTTTTGAGATTGTTTGAAGTTTATTGTTTTGAAGAACAAATGAGCGGAATGTTTTCATGATGAGCCGGGCTGAATTCATAGCATATATGTGCACTGAATCGTGGATTTGATGTGTTCGTTTGTGAGAGATTCTCCTTTATGATGAAAACAACTAATTAGTAAGACATTGATACGCACATCATAAATATGAATTTTGGTATAATCTCGCCTCAGGTGTTACGAAACTAGTATGATCGTTTCGTTTTCGGTGTTGCTGAGCACAGGGTTTAGGAAAGTTTTTGCTGATTCTGAAATCGGGTTCCTCAGCATGTATGTTTATTTCAATGGCAGTGAAATTTGATGAGTATGATTGTGCTAAACACGAATTTGATAACTTTTTATGAAATTGAAAAAAAAAATACGCCCCTCCTATTCCCTTCATTCCTGTTGATGCCAGTCGCATAAAGCAAGCTGAGTGAAAATTTTCAAATTCAAAATTGTTGAAGAGCCGCCGTATGCGACAAGGTCGAGATAAAAATGGAAATGCAGAGAAACGTCACTTTTACTTGCAAAATTCTTGTCTTATCGCAAGCTATGCAATTGAAAGAAGTTAGAGACGAGGTTGCGAAAATAACGATTTGATAGATGTTCCCTAGTTTGAAATCAACATCCGCAATCAACAAACCATTACTTTTTACTGCTTTTAAAGGGTTCCTAGCTAGTACTCAATCAAAGACTGTGGAATGGTGATGGGTGGAGAAGAGAGGGGCAACGAGGTGGTCAAGGATGTGAACGGTTTCACCATTCGAACTATTCCACTAGATTCGAAACTCCCACGTCCAAAAATCTTACCGCGCCGCTTTCCACAAAGCTATATAATTCTCATGTTCCGAATCAGCTACATTTACTGCTATAAACTTATGGCAGATTTGTTTTCCGAAAAAATTCTACCTGCAAACGGCTACCTGCATAGCTCTTCTAACTTTATTGGAACGTTGTTACATTCATGAGTCGTTTCTCTTAGCACCTGAGTCACCGTATACTTTCAGATCTTTCTTTTTTTGTATATACTACATTGTATTCAGATGTGTTATATATATATATATAATACTAGGAACCCTTTAAGAACTTAACCCTTATGGAGGGGTATATATATATATATATACCCCTCCATACACTGTATATGCTGCCTAACGTCGATATCAAATGAATTTTCCAGCCAAAAATACTAATGGTATCTTACAATTACCGTTAAAAACTAACTGAAAAGAATCTGATCATATTTGTTTCATGTGAACTAACCAATTTTAGCGTTTCTCTGCGAAACATTGTTGTTATCAAGATGTTATCAACATTGTTATCAAAATTATCAAGTTGCCTGGACAAATTTACATGAGTCATTATCGAAGTACATAACTTGTGAGTTGTTTTTCAGGTGCTGGTGAATGTGGCAAAAGCACCGTCTTAAAGCAGATGAGGTCTGCCAATTTATATCGATTTAATTTCATATTATTTCCGCCTTTATTCATCTATTGTGTTCAATCATATGACTGCTGAATGAGAAATGAGCCATGAATAGGAAAAGCTCATTAGTAGAGGGACAAAACCAAGGAAGTTAACGTGAAGAAATTAACAACTGAAAACAATTATGGTTGCGATTTGATTGGTCCATAGAAAATGTGCAAAATTATTAGCCAAAAACATTTTCATATTTGTTTGTTTTCTCGTATCCTCTAGACAGTTCCGAGTATGTTCACATAAAGCAGGTTGAAATTTTTCTTACGCTGATCATATCTTCGAGAAAAAATAATAATTAACAGTCTTAAAGGAATTAAAAGAAATATTTCGAGAACGTTATTCTACATCACTGTAAATATGTGGGGAAAAAAATCAAATTTTTTTGCTTTCTTGTGCACTTAATTGTTGTAATCGAATTGTGGTGTACTTGAGAGCTCGCAATAGACAGGTGCTTCATAGGATATAAACTAGCAATATAAGAAGTCACCAATTAAGGATAACTAAAGCTAACATTCGAAGAGATGCATATAATTTTTGATATCATGTGCATAAAATTTTCAGAATTTTGCATACGCATGGCTTTACTGAAGAGGAGATGCTTCAACAAAAAGCTGTTATCTACAATAATACGGTTCAAGCTATGGCCTCATTGTTAAGGGGTATGAAAACGCTAAATATTCCCCTTGAAAATCCTCAACGTGAGGTGAGCATCATTTTATGCACTTATTAAGTGCCAAATTTTAATTCTTATTTTTCTTGGAGTATATCAAAGCTGATTTAATTCGGCTACAGTTTACAGTATTTCTATGTCGATGGATGTATCGTGTCATGCTTATCGCTATATGCTTCACGCAGAATCGTTAACAAATTTAGTCCTTGCTAGCATGCCGTTGAATAAGCTTTTGCGTGTAAGTTTTAAGTAAGCTATCGTTCATTGCTGCATTGAAATTGACTTGTTTAGTCCGAGTGCTCATTGATCTCTAAAATAAATGTCCTTATCCATTCATTTACTCATTTACAATTCTGGCATTAAGCTACAATTTTAGCAAATCGATCTACATCATATTTGATTACTATTTATTGACAATCGCCGATTACTCTTCATCTTTGATCCATCTTGAAGCAAATAATAGGTCACTTGCGCCATATAGTGACAAATTTTCGTTTTTCAATAGTACAAACAACACTTGCGCTAATACTTTGTATAGAAAATTAATCATATTTGTTTACACTTTAAGAGTTTCTTCTTGCGTCATTTGTTGTTTTATTTCAAAAAAAAAAAAAAAACTTTTTTTCGCTAAATAAAAATATTACTAATACATAGGGCAGTTATCTGTTTTATCCGTTATCTGTTTCAGTTATCTGCTTGTTGAATTTATCCACAATTCTATCATCGATCATTCATTCGAAATTATCAGAAATCATTAAAAATCACTAGCGATCATTACAAATTATCGGAAAATTTCATTAGTATCAGTAGTATTAGTCTTTCAATCTCAAAACTAATCTGGATTCATGAATGTTTTCGCTGGACGCATTTGATAATCGAATAAAATGTGACCATTCTCTACTTAAAACAATCCGAGTCGATTATGCGATAATTTCCATGGAAACGTCAAAACAAGGCATAATAAAATTCAGTTGTATTACCATAATCAAGACGATAGTTAATGCAAACGAATATATTACTCAGTTTGGTCCAGTTGTTGCGCAAAACTATTCGGTGCTTTTTGAAGCGAAATTTTTTTTCAGTCAGATGCACGTGTCGTTCTCGATGTGGTAAAAGCTGGCGATGAATCGGAACCTTTTAGTGCAGAGCTCACAAAAGCACTCAAAAGTTTATGGTCAGATAAAGGTGTAAACAGAGATGCATATAGTCGTGGAAATGAGTTTCAATTACCCGAATCGGCCAACTAGTAAGTATGATGTAATTTTTACAACTTTGTTCGATCAAAAATTATATGTACTTGAGTGATAAGATAAGTTGTTATTTTTGATTTGACCCTCTATTAGCGCATATGGTTTCTCGAGAAATACTTTATGACAATACTCGATGAAGAATTTTTCATCCCAGTTCATCTGCTAAACAAAATCAGCTCTGATCACTTACTAGATCAAATCAGGCCGAGATCAGGTCGTTTATCAAATTTAATCAAGTCATGATCTACCTAGATGATATCTTATTCCATTTTAGTTATATGATGGTTTCATTTTTCTGTTCAACGAACAAAGAAATGCGATTTTAAGTTTTCTGGATTCGCTTGATCGAATCGCTATGCCCGATTATAAACCCACCGAGCAAGATATCCTTTTAAGTCGAATCAAAACAACGGGTATTGTCGAAGTGAAATTTCAAATGAAAAACGTCGACTTCCGGTAAGTGATTCATTAAAAATTCATATACAATATTATGATAAACATTTGGTATGAGTGGATTCGAGTGTGATCTCAATGGTTCTTATAAATGATGCACCTGTTATTGTAAGAGTAGGGGAAGGTGGGAGNGAAGTGGGAATGGAGAGGATAATGCTCGTTTATGGTGTTTAAAAGTTCATCTATTCGAAGCGTGACAAGCGAAATTGTTCGATCGCATGAGTCACGCGAATTATACGTATAGTAGGCATGAATACTTAGTGCTGATCATATCACGTTATTTATTTGCTACAACGACAAAGAGATAAATGTGAATTGTTGAAATGCTGAAAAAAATTTCGCGGAACGCTATCATTTGTTTTTGAACGAAATGCTATTGAAGTAGAATCGTTCATTTTCTATGAGCGTCATTAAAATTGCCGTCATTGAACGCAATCTCTTCCTGTTTACATGAAACAAACTTGTAAAGCCATTATCGATAACAAACACTTACGGAGCTAAAGAAATTTTATTGTTATTGAAGCATCGGAAAATAAAATTTTTCAGGTTGCCAGAATTACAGAAGACTTTATTATATACGTATATATATATATAAGTAGAAGTATAAGTAATTATATGCAAATGATACAAAGATAGCTGTAAGTTCATCGACTCCCGTATAGATACAGCTGACAACTGTGCCCATGCATGATTGTTTTGACCAATTTCGGAACGCCTGGTGGTCAGCCTCCTGGCGATCCGTCGGGTAAGCAGCCGGGAATCGAACCCAGGTCCTCCCGCACACGGAGCGGGAGCTCTTCCACAGTAATTATATCTATATACATATATATACATACATATATATATATCGTTTCCATTTTAGAGTGTTCGATGTGGGCGGTCAGCGATCGGAACGTAAAAAATGGATTCATTGTTTCGAAGATGTAAATGCCATTATTTTCATAGCGGCCATCAGTGAGTACGATCAAGTGCTGTTCGAAGACGAAACAACGGTATGAGCTGCAAACTTGTAAATCGATTTCTGTAATAGGAAAAGCAAGATTATTGGTTAACTGAACTGATAATAATTAACTCATCAAGTAATTAAGCTTCTTTTATTATTTTATTTTTCTTATAAAGAAAAATAAAAATAAGTCTCCTCTCTTGAGTTACTGCTATAGGAAAAATTTAAAAAAATCGAAAAAATATTCTTAATTAATATTCTTTTATTTGTTTTCATATAAAGAACATAGAGATTTTTTTTCAACAAAATTAGCGCTAAACGTAATAAGATATGCAAAAAATTTCAGTAAAAGGCTTGCTGAAATGGAGAAAAACTATCGCTATAGCTATGCCGTATTTTTTACGGGAATCATGAAATATCAGAGAACAACATACTGAGAATTTCATGTGATTTTTTGACTCGAACCGATTTGAAGCCAAAATTAACTCATCAAATGACGATTGCAATGAACATTTTCAGTTGATTTTAAATGCGCAAGCAACAACAGACTACATTTCACCAATAAATTTTCATTGAAAAAATCATTTTTCAAATTTGTTTTTACTCTCTTTAAAAATTGTGATGAGCAAGTATCTGCCTTACGATTTGTCTCTTATATATTACTTCATAATCTTCTATACTTATACGCAACATAAATCTCTTATATACTTCAAATCTACTCTAATTTCTTTAAGACACTTCAAACATTGAAAGGTTACCTCAAAACATGAAAGGTTACCTCAAAGCATGAAAGGTTACCTCAAAGTTACGGTGTAATTTAGAACTCCGATGAGATACGTTGCTTTTGCAAGCTAAAGCGCCTCTTCACTGCGAATAAGAAAACTGTTGCTTCTCGAATGACACGATCTAGGGTCGTTTTAGCGAAAAGTTCATCAATTCGTTGCATAAACAAATACTATCGTATTATTTCAACAAAACCAGCTGTGTACGTACATGACTTTTGAATTTTTTTTTCGCAATTATTTCTGTTAATTACCGTTTAGTTTTTGGGAGCTAATTTAAAATATCGTGCACCCCTTTGACAGTCACTAATGAATTCAATATTTAAAATCCGAAAGATTGTAAAATTTCCTCTCGTATACCAAGTAGAAGTTTTTCGATAAATGCTTGCATATTTCGTCGATAAATACTTTAAAATTTTCTGTACCTTTCCCACCTGTTAAGCGTCTACCATAATGGAACAAATTTACTGAGAAAATACAGATACAGTTTTCTATTGTGAATTATTTTCATGAAGCGATTCTACTCGCTCTAAAGCATCTTTCAGAGGCATATACACCTCATTCTTATAAATTTAATTTTCATACAATTTACGAAATTCTTACATTTCTTACAAACATAACTCATTTACCTCATTTAATATATACCTCATTTAAAAATTCTTACAAAGTATGTATGAGTTTGTTTGCTTGTGGTATACGCTAAAACGATAGCAGATCGATGGTTATGGCATCGTCTAGGCAACCGTAGAACGTCTAAATGCGCATTCAACAGTTCTTTTTGACTAACCGCATATGCTAAGAAATGCAGCAACACTGAGCGAGTATGACAACAAGCAATAGCTTAGTGCAAAAATCCAGTCAAGTAGCTTGCTTTCACCACAAGCACTTCCGCCATGTTCACTTCCGCGAGGCAAACTTCCAAAGAGGGACATATACGTACTACACATAATTCCGCCATAGTAACGCTCAAATACTCCCAGTTATTATACGGTGTGAAGTCTCTGCAAGCTTATTCCTAACGATTTTGGCCTCAGAGGGAGTGTCGTCATATGGCAGAAGTGATCGGCGGTCTGTCCTGCTAAACTAGGGCGACTTTTCGCGAAAATGATTTGACACAGTTGATACTTCCTCCATTTTCGAGAATTCCTCGACTAAACCAAAGTTGCCATCTGAAATTGTTTGTCAGCACTAGCAGTGAACTATTGTGAGACGAAAGCGAGAAGATCATAGCATCTGTGGACGAGCAATAACGGCTCATTGTTCATTTAAGATGAATAGGCGGACTCACATCCCGTTCATTTATATTTCATTTAGCAACTTAATCTGGTCAGCAACCAAAGTTGCCATCTGAAATTGTTTGTCAGCACTAGCAGTGAACTATTGTGAGACGAAAGCGAGAAGATCATAGCATCTGTGGACGAGCAATAACGGCTCATTGTTCATTTAAGATGAATAGGCGGACTCACATCCCGTTCATTTATATTTCATTTAGCAACTTAATCTGGTCAGCAATCTTGGTAGAAATAAACCATCGGTTTCACTTGTCCCCAGAAAGTTTATTTGGTAGAATCCTCATAAAGTTAATACCGTATAAACGCTAACGATTTGGTTAATAGGCGCACAACTGAGCAAGGAACCTGTCATTAACGTTTAAATAAGACGGAAAAAATTGTTCAAATTCTGGAAAAAATTTGAGAAACTGATGTTTTGAAAAAAAATCTGAAGAAACCTCAAGAAAAACTTCTTCAGAGAAACCGATGTTCATAGCTCCAGCAGGAATAAATTTCTTGTTAAACGAACCGAGAAAAAAAAGCAAACTAAAACACTACAAAAGTGTTCAGAAAATAAAAATTGCGAATGAAATTGGGATGATCTCAGAGCAGAAATAAACTTATGCACACATTGATTGCTTATTTATGATATATCAGGCTCTCAAATATGAGAGACTTTCATATCCTTCAATATTTTAAAGTCTAATAGACTGATGCGATCTGTGCTCTCCCATTCGGGGTCATTGTCTACATGATAAACAAAATAGTGATCTATGTTGATTTGCTGAAATTGAGAGTAATTACATACACAGCTTGCATGTGCACTGTGATATTGTGATTGAATTGGGATTAAATCTAACACCCACCTACTTTATATAACCTTCTAACAGTTAAGCGGTTTTGTTCGAAAAATATATTGAAGAATGATCTAAGCAGCAGATACAATAACTCTGTCGATTCGGAAATACAATTACACGTTAGCAAAACTAGCGCTTTGCAAGCAGTAAATTAGTCCTATTCAGTATTTTTATGCCTTGCAAACCAGCTATATCTTGTCGGGAATCATAGGCGGCTTAATTGGAGATGTTTTCCAAGGAAACAAAGGCTTTTTAGGCTTCCAAAGGCTTCCAAGGAAACAGGCTGGCTTATTACTGCGGGGTTTCGGGAAGTTTGTAGCGCGGTTAGTATGGGAAGTCAGCGGCAATGGCGAGGGTAATGATCGCCTTTATTTTATCACTGAGAAGCACGCAAATGAACTATGCAATTTACAAAATGAAATACTAAACTTGAAGCATTCATTATTTCTGCTTTGAATAAAATAAACGATTCATATCGGAACCAGTTATTCTTCGAGATTACAATAGATCACTTTCGTTATGCATTTCCATGCGGTGAAATTATTGCGAAATTGATTTCCAATTGCGAAATTGATTGCGAAGCAATTGCGAAATAAGGAACTGGAAGATGAAAAAAAAGTGTTGTTTTTAGAATCGAATGATCGAAAGTATGCGATTATTTGAGTCGATTTGCAATAGTCGGTGGTTTATTAATACCTCGATGATTCTATTCTTGAACAAAAAAGATCTCTTCTTGGAGAAAATTCAGAAAACATCGATAAAAATCGCTTTTCCCGAATACAAAGGTTTGTTATTCTTTAAACTCTATTGACTACAAAGAGGTGATTTTTATCTTTTTGCCAAGTTTTGGTCGTTTCGTAACCCCTTACAATCAGAGCGAACCCTTTGCGTATTTCCATTTCACATTTCGCTACCCGTCCCTTTTTCTTCTCCTCTTCCGCTATTATCTTAATAGTTGAATGAGACACTTACATAATGTATATGCAGTAAGTAATTCGCATAAACTGTGACAGTGAGTGTTCGAAATAGTAGCCGTGCGTAGAGCAAGTAGCAACTCTCGTTAGCGTTTTAGCTAATAACAATTAACGCTACCAAATGATGATAGGCACTACTAGTAAGTTAAGCTGTAGCTTAAATTGCCGGTATAGATAATCATGGTTAGTTTTGTTGTATCAAATGACCTGTAAGCTGTATCCATGGAGTTTTAAAAATGAGAAAAACACTATTTAAAGAGATTCTTCAATATTTTGTAGATGAAATACCTCAATGCAAAAGATTTTCACAGACTTCATTTTGGCTACAATTACTTTCTACGGTCTATTGAGAATTACACTTTGTGTTGATACCTCGTTTAGGGTCGTTAAAGAGTAACATGAAATGTTGAATACTCTCACGCCAAATCGAATAATAAAATCTATCAATGGATTTTATCTCAATTCCTTTTTATGAAAACTTTGTGAGAAATTGGCGAGAAATTCGTGAAAGAAAAAAAGAAAAACGAAACCTTTATTCTGTTCAATTTCTTAGTTTTTAGAAATTCATCAACGAACAATTAAATGAGTGTACTGTTTTTTTTTCTTTGAATGATAATACTTTCAAATCATTTTTTCCGTATATAATTTTGCTAAAAAAAACCCAGCAAACCTTTTCTTTTTTTTCATATCTGCTTACATTGTATACGCTTCAACGCTTTTGTTCTGCTTAAATTTTTCTCACCATAAAGTAATGAATGCTAAGATATTCTTTTCAGTCATATGGATTTTATTTTTTTTAAGGGCCTCAAACATATGAAGATTCAGTTCGATTTATTGAGGAAAAATTCGAAGGTTTAAATGCGAATCCCGAAAAAACAATATATATGCATCAAACATGCGCTACTGATACGAATCAAGTACAAATGATATTGGACAGTGTTATTGATATGATCATTCAAGCGAACTTACAAGGATGTGGTTTATATTAAATGATCATTATGAATTTCGCCATTTTTTTTTGTTCTACGATCGTTTAATTGAAATATATAAAATCAACGATGCATACATATATGACATTTTTTGTTATATATTTGTATGGTAATAAAAATCGAACATTGATTATTTCTATGCGAAACATTACTCAGAAATAAAATTTAGGCTAGAAAACAAATCAAGTGCTTTTCGAACTTAAGAAATTTTTGTCCAATTATTGATGAATGAGTTTGAATCGGATAACAACGTAATAAAAAGTAATAGCATTGGGGAATACGTAATTTGTAATTGCTGTATAATTTGAAATTCTTAAAGCTAATGAGTCACATTTTAATTTGACCAAAATGAGCGAAATTGTATGAAAATCCAGAACGCATAGACTAAGTTACCAATAGAGAATAGTCGGCAAAGAATGAAGTCAAACTTTTCTCCT
>JPKZ01001275.1:183305-236155 GCA_000803305.1 Toxocara canis
AAATTACAGCATTACTTATTTGTATACTGTGTTTTGATGGCAAGCAAGCCAATTTAATGTCTATTGATGTCTATTCGTATGGATATGGAATTACTTCTTTGTATAATTGAAATTAAGGAATAATTGAATAGTCGAATTATTATGTGATTCTATTCAAGAAAAAATTTTAGAGAGACTATCAAAAAAACCAAACAGTTCTATTAGTAAACGATTGTTGTTAAACTTTTAACGAATTGTTTGTGCTGAAACGAATACCATCGTTGAATGATGAAGTATTTTCGCTAAGAATTTCCCCTGAAAAAAGATTTAAAATCACAAATGATCGGGAATTAATAGGCCATTTTTAAGCTATAAAAGATTTAAAATCACAAATGATCGGGAATTAATAGGCCATCTTTAAGCTATAAAAGATTTAAAATCACAAATGATCGGGAATTAATAGGCCATCTTTAAGCTAAAGTATCGTAATCGTTCTAATGATGCGATACTTTTAAATTGTTACTTTTAAAATGCTTTTCGTTCTTGATGTATTGATCACGTAATTTTAGATGCAAACTGAAAGGATATATCATTCGATAGGTTTCCTCTTGTGAATGATTCGAAATGTTTGTGAAACGAGTGAAATTAATTTCATACTAAAGAAAGAAAGATGATAACAAAAATTTCAACTAACTTAGTAGTCGTTCATTTCGATCACCTCTTCCATAACCATTACACACTTAAAGTATTTTCTAATAAACTGCTTACTTACTTTTATTTTTTGTTGCTAATTTTTATTGCGTTTTTTTTTTACCGCCTTTTATCATCAATTCTTTAGAGAAAATTTTCTCGTTGATTTTGCTATATTATTTTCATAGTGAATAAATTCTCAGATTTTTAACACTTTTTCTTTGTGCATTCAATCGTTCAGTGAAAATGGCACAAAAACGATTTAACGAAGATAGTAGCGTTAAATGGAATGGCAATGACAATCGACGATAAAGGGCATCACTACTTCTACTAATTTATAAATTATCCTGTACCATAAAAGTTTTTTAGAACCATAGCAAAGAGAAGAAACACACATAAGCACATTACATTGTTTAGTTCATCGAATTTCCAGTTGGCACTATATGATCACCATATGCGTCAACGGATATTCGTGCACCAGTAGTTATAGGTTTCTGATTTGTTTTAGGCCGCGCATGCAACGATCATGTCGTTCGTAACTACAAGCAGGATCATCATTCTTTCATTACTCTTAACGTACATATAGAGATGTTTTTTTTTCGCTTACTGTTTCAACATTGAAGAATTGTATATACGAAGCTAGTAACGAAGAATTTCGTCTAACATCGAACTCTGTTCCAGCAAAATCGTTGCGTACTCTCGAAAATGTTTTCGTTCATGGATGATTTCCTTGCTTCGGAAATTAGATTTCCTATTCGTTTTTATATACTACGCAAATCGTCCTTGAACTTTACGACAACAATTGATGATGAATAATCTTTCTTCATCGATCAACAACCACCGTAGTGCAATTGAAAGTTCATTTCGATTAGCTAGCTTACTTTATCAGTAATCAGAAAAACGCAATATTTCTCAGCTGTAATTTCATTTTATTCACCTAATAAATAACAGTGATCATAAAACAAGCATAAATTTGGTAAATAAGAGTAACATATAAAGGCCGACATTTTGAGCAACCCCCTTGAATACATGTTTCATCTTAATGCTCGCAGTTGTTTTGTTTTTTTTTCTTCACGATTAAGCCCAAAAATACTTGAAGAGGTGGTGTAAGCTAGTCATTATAACTGGATAAGAGCTATAATGAATAGCAGCATATTTATTGCTTTGCTATATGAGCATTATGACTCATTTAACTCAATCTAAACGAATCGCCCGTTAAGCATTTTATTTTGAACAAACTATGCAATAACAACGCTACCATATTTTTTATGGTTAACGATCGTCGATCAAAAAAGATCAACGATCATCAATGATCGTTGATCTTTTTAAAATGATCAATCGTCGTCTTTTTTTTGATCAACGATAACTGATCAAAAACTTTTTGGGTAAGGAGAAAATATATCATATAGCTGAACAAAATGAATGAAATATTAAGTCTGACTTCTCCTATGAAACTTGATGATAGCTTCCCGATGGTCGACGATGTGATACATCAGGTGTATTGTACTGCAACAAAGAAACACTTATCAAGTTTGAATTAAGAACGCTGCATCACACAGAAACAATAAACAAAATTCACCTAATCGATTAGTGTACTCGACGTAATTTAGTTACAGTGTACTCGACTTGATCTAATTATTGCACTCGATTTGATCGATTTGTGTACTCGATTTGATTGAACTATTGAGCCAAGATTTTTTGAGCGAACTATTGAATTTATTGACTCTATGAGATCTGCTGCATTAGCCACAATATCTATTCTTTAGTGCACAAACATCGCTTAGAAAATTGAGAAGCGAAATACAATGATGAATTTATTACATGGTAATTACGGGTGTTAGTATGAGATGATTAATTTACTCAACTATTAACTTTGCATTAAACTGATGAGTCATCAACTCTCAAGAATAGAGATATCATTTAACTTACCAATGTTTTGGCATCCTCATAACGAAGCTGTGCAAATCCATAGGCGGATAATAGCGGTGAATGGATTGTCACATAGATTGCTGGAAGTGGTGGTAGGGATAAATAGAATGATTCCGATTCATATATAGGCTTTAGAGGGTAGCTGGTCGATTGTGAAGGATACTATGGTTGAGAATAAATGGTTGACGTACAGCATGTCGGTGGTAGTGGTGGAAGGGGAGGACTGAAAAACAGCATCAGAAGGATATAGATGTAACGTTCTTTTTTTCCCAAAGAGAAGAAATTCAGATTGAAATTTCGTGCGTCAAATTCTATTGAAATTAATCTTTTCAAATTATTTTCTATTGAATTGATTGAATCGAATATTGAATCCAAATTCTATTGAAATTAATTTTTTCAGTTCATTTTCGGATTTCGTGAATAGTTATGCTATTTTGAAAAGAAAAATATTCGGAAAGAAAATCACGACCTTTGAGTACTCAAGTACTCAACTACACAATTTGCTCCATTAGGTAAGCAAAGGACTAAGGGGAGTCGTATTTTATTCCCTTTCAATCTTCGTTTGTCCTCGTTTACGGTTGTCTGAACTAGACTTTAATTATGCAAATATTCGCCAATTGGGTGAAATATCTGTTTCATATTTTATGAAAAATAAATGAAGAATCGAGATTGTTTGTCTTATGTTGTCTTAGAGCATTTAACAAAATTGTATCGACACGTTCGGCAGGCAGTGGCTCTGTGACAGAGGTTTCGCTTTAGATGCAGAAAGACCTGGGTACGATTGCCACTACTTCCCCAACGGATCTCCAGCAAGCTGACCACCAGGTGTTCTGAAATTGGTCGAAACAATCATGCGTGAGCATGATTGTCAGCTGCCTCGATACGGGAATCGATGAAATCACAGCTGCGTTTGCATCCCTTTGCATATCGACATGATAACAACGTATTTTATTACTATGATGCCTAGAATACGCTGCATCCAGTAAGATTTGAACGGGTCTTTATTCAAATACAAGAAGTTCGACTTTTGATATTGAATCGTTGGATCTCCCAAGATCAACCAAGATCAACCAAGATCCTATTCAATACATGCACTTCATGCCTACAACAAATGCAGGAAATAAATTCAACTACTGTAGATGTAACCCTGGTATACCCAAATATAAGATTATATAATTCAAGAAACTGGAAACCGAAGATGATAGACCTACAGGCAACAGCAGCAGCCAGTAAGGCCTAAAAAATTTCCAAAGAGGAACGCGTTCATTGAAGCAGCCAACACCATCATGACAAGTGTTGCATGCCTCAACATGATGATAACCGACCAGGTATTATCAATAACTAACAGCAGTTGCTCATTAGGCTTTTCTAAGTTGGAACGATCTCTTACAGACATTTTGTTCTAGGCGCGGCTATAAAGTTGCATTTTGTTTATACGAATCATCGTTTAGATTACAATGTGCTACACTCTATCTATCAGCTATGACCATAGAACGCTACTGCTGCTGGAGATTAGTGCCAAGCCGTATCAGCTTTGACGATGTTGATCGATGATATTCTTTTGAAAAATACCGCAGCGAAACGCTTGCAATTGTTTGCTGAGATTTTCGATGTCTTGAAGTAACATTAGATCAGACTTTTTTTTCTTTTTTTCCCCTCGTTTTCTCTCATTATTCTCTGCAGGCATCAAACGCTATTTCACAATCTTTTATGAAATTCTCCAAAAAATTTCACAATTTTCTCATTGTGGAATTCATATGCTATGAAAGAAGCCAAACAAAACGAAAACAATACAAAGAAAGCGTTAACGTTTATTTGTAATATAATAAAGACACATCTGAAGTGCTAAGAGAACAGATGAGCACTTTGTAAGGTTAACAACAACAAAAAAAGAACGCGTTAAAAAATGACAAACAATTCGTATTCTGAAGTTTACATCACGCAGTGCAAACAGTGAGCGGTGGTTTATGTAAAAGGCATCAAAAGCCAAGTAGATAAAAGCCTATTTGGATTAGCTTAACATTTATCATGTTGCTCTCATTATTACTCGACGAGTATTGTTTGCGGTGTATTGAAGAACACTTGCTGTACCCTTGATGCCAATCGCGAACCGTGAACAGCTTGCACTCTCTTCCAACAGACTCCTCCTATTGAACTTTTATAATTTCTGGTCATACAATTGCTTGCAAATTCATGCGCAAATATTCTCTGTACAGTTCTGAACTACAAAACCACTTAACGGGAAATCTCCGTTTTCGAGAATTGAATCAGAAATTTTCAAAAGCGAACCGTTCAGATGCTCCTATTTCCAGAGCGAACCTCAAAAACGGCAAAATGAAAACATATTTCAGTTTTTCAGATTAACATATTGAACCCTTTAAAGTTTCTGTTGAAGATATGGAAAAAATGAAAGAAAAAGAGAAAAAAAGAAGATATGAAAAAAAGGAGAGAAAGGATGAAGGGAAAAAAACGGAGAGAAGGAAGGGGGCTTGCAAAGGAATGGAAAATGAATTTCAAGCAAACCAAACCGCCATGATCGTGGATGGACAGCAATGATCCCAGCGTTTGCAAAAATAACCGAACGAGGCGTGAAATGTACACCTGTGAAACATTCCGAACAAATTACGAACTAAAAACCATAAGATACCGAGCGATGCTTTCCTCAATACACTGTTGGTTTTGAGCTGAATAGTGTTATGTAGTGATGTGTTGTGACGTAAAATTTTTATTATGATTGTATCTAATTATACCCCTTTGTATTATCTTTGTATTGTCGTGAAAGTAGTCCTTGAATATCGACTACATGAAAAACTCGATTCGATTCGATTCGATTCGATCCGATCCGATCCGATCCGATTCGATCCAATTGCGTTAATTCGACATTGTTTAAAAACGATTGCGTTAATTCAATATTGTTACTTAGCCATCATACTGCATCGAAAATGCCGTTGAAGTGAAATCAAAATCAACTTATAATCGTTAACAAAATTTATAGAAGCATCGGCCGTAAAGTGTTACCCACTAATATAGAGTCCACTCTAAATAAAAGTGCCCAATCCGTGTATAGATTTCTAGAGAAATGTGTGTCTCTCTCCAGTAGGACGAAAAGAACGCATATGACGCTTCCAACAGTAGGATCGGACATGAAAGGGCTTACTGATTACTGCCTTAGTCAGGATAGTCTAACTAGATGCGACTTTTCTAAAGTGAATAAAAAGTTTTCGATAACTGCTGGTTAGCTCTGCTCGGCGACTCCACTGAATCTTTAAGAGCAGGAAATTTTTAGGAGTCGAGGAATGGCAAGTGGAGCTTAAAATGATGATGAAATTGCTACACTGCTCGACCTAATTCCATGGAAAAAGTACCAGACAATGAGCGATTCATAAATTGTTCGACATCAACTTTACTAATGTTGGCAATAAAATGCTCATAAGCAGTATTGTTTTCGATGATGTTGAATCCCTTCCAGCAGACTACTCTCTGCGTCTTTGAAAGAGCTTTACTTGAAGTACAAACAACGCCTCAAATTGAAAGCAACTGAACACGGAAACAATTGACTTTTTCAGCTTCTTTATATATACAAATACCGATTAGTGTTAACTATCGAACAAAACATTTCAAAAGTATTTTACCGGTGCTTGTACACTGTATCTACCCGAACGAAGCAGTTGTTGTGCAATTTCTTTTTAAAATTGGATCTCTCAATTGCACAACAAGGTTGATACCTTCCACATTAACAGTTACAACCTGAAGTGAACGCATCACTTGTGTTCCATTTCAAATTCAGATTTCAGTTGTATTTTTATAGGCTTTTATAATGATGGTCACAAAACCAAGAAATCGATCACTAAAGTCTATTAGTGCGCGTGTGAACCAGAAATATGCGTTGTGCAAAAATGATGGTGAGTTGCACCGTCGATCAACTTGATATACAGCTTGAAGTAGACAATCGTTCACAGCATATGATTTCCAACTAGCGTAAATCATGCGATCGCAACAGTTCATGATCAAAGATGTTCGTACTGATGATACTGCACAAAAATTATGAAGCACCAGGCTGCTTGAGATATTGTCGAGAAAATGAGAGCGTTTTCATCGAACGCATCATCATCACGAATCGAAGTGATGACAGCTGTCCTAAACAAATACATAAACATTAAAACTATGCAAAGCAAAGGAATGTAAGGACAGCTGTAATTTCATCGATTCTCTTATCGATGCAGCTGACAACCATGCCCACGCATAATTGTTCTGACCAGTTTCGGAACGGCTGGTGGTCAAACTGCTGACGATCCGTTGGGAAAGCAGCCGGGCATCATACCCAGGTCTTACCGTGTACGAAGCGGGAACTTTACCACTGATCTACTGCCCCTCATTAAAAATATATAGCTAATAATTATACGGTTTCTTTTTTGTTTCTCCAAAAGTCCTTTGTGCTTCACGGAATCACATTTGTCGCACTGCATAAAGAGCAGAAGTGAAAAAATGTGCACATTTCTGTCATAGAGTTGTATGTGTGTGCACCTGTGATGTCAAGAGTTAACGAAATAGGGGACATCACCATTGGTGGCAATAAGGTTGATTGACTTTTGGGAGAGTTTTGAGCGAAACTGGTTGACAATATTATCGCGGAATCAATTATCCGTTTTCGTTTCGGCGGTTTTGTGTATTGGCTGCACCACAAATGCTATGATCAGTATTTGATAGCACGCTGTTTCAATTAGTAAGATGCAATCTTGAATTCGATGAGCTAATTAAGTTAAACAGCAACTATGTCAACGAATTATCATGGCATTTTCGATAACGAGCTTTGCATGAAAAAAAACCTCGTCACCGACGAAATTAATTCTTTAGGTCACATAATACTTGTCGTTTTTGTTAGACCAAGGTACGATCGGCCTTAAGTCGACGGATCATGATAATTTTACGAAACTTTTATATATATTTCGTGCCGACCCAAACCATTGCCGCCATAAGATGTAACTGCCCTCCGAAATTTTAGTGATGTGGGCAGTACATTTTTTAAACGTTTTTACAGTACGAGATCTTTGAGTTGTCGATAACGAGCTTTGCATGAAAAAAAAACCTCGTCACCGACGAAATTAATTCTTTAGGTCACATAATACTTGTCGTTTTTGTTAGACCAAGGTACGATCGGCCTTAAGTCGACGGATCATGATAATTTTACGAAACTTTTATATATATTTCGTGCCGACCCAAACCATTGCCGCCATAAGATGTAACTGCCCTCCGAAATTTTAGTGATGTGGGCAGTACATTTTTTAAACGTTTTTACAGTACGAGATCTTTGAGTTGAATTTCGATGTTTGAGCCCTTATGCGTGGAATCGCTCCGCACCTGTCGATGAAAAAAAAAAGTCTGAAAATAACTGCTGTTCATTTCGTTTGCAATAGTTCAGAGGGTATGGTGACAAATTGTGCTATATTATTTATTTTGGCGGAATACTTTGAAATAGAATATGCAAAACCCTACCTACCTTAGTTTTCTGTACCGTTGATGGCACAATAGATGCGTTATTGTTGTGCTTGAGCCAGAAACGCAAGCAGACGCCGATCGGACAGGATCACAGAAATTGGAGAAATTCACGAATCGAGTTGCTTATGTTAACGAAAAGCTAATAGTCGAAATGGCCAGATATCATGGGAGCTGGATGATCCGTATCTTACACGAGTTGAAATTTTGCCCAAGGATAAATTTTAATTTCGGTAAAAAATGAAATATTGGCAGACGACGTAGTAAAAACTAAAACGGCTAGTTGACAGAATGAGTTTTTTGCAAATTTTACTAAAATGAATCAGTGTTTGAATGCTACATAAAGTACAGTAAATATAGACTTTAATTCTTTGAAAAGCCGAAGTTTCACCTTTTTCTGCGGTGACAAACTGTACAATAGCATGTGGTAAACTGTACAATATATTTTTTCGACTTCCAAAGAATTGCTTGCCGCCTTATACTTAGAGCGTTTTTCAGCTCCTTCCTCCTCCATCCAAAAAAAAATCTGGTTCGAGTCCTTCTTTATCACATACTTCACCCTTGCAAGGAAATTTCATCACTTGTTTGACGTACTAATTACTGTTCTTCAGCGATCCCTGAAATTGCCAACCGATCGACGAATACTCTTAATGATCCCGTTATATAAATTTGTATAAACAATCATAAACTTCAATTTTTTGCATTAAAGGCAACAACTACTAAATATCTGGATCCCAAATATGCATTAGTTCTATTCTGATCTGTCTTCGTCCATTTGTAGCGTAGAATTGAGATTCCATTTGATATATTATTGAGTTGGCGGCCGGTCGATTTAACCGTCCGCACATTGCTTTATTTTATCGTCTGCTGTTGCGTCGTAAACTTTGGACGCATTTAACGGTTGTAGAATATGTCGACAGAGGAACGGGAGTCAAAGACAAAGATACTGGATAAAAAGGACTCGAAATATCGTTCTTCTAAAGATGTGGCTACCCCAACCAATCAACAACTCAGCCCTGAACATACGCAAAAAAGCGATGAAAGTCCTATCGAAGTTCGAAGTACGATCAGTCAAACAAGTTCGACGACAAAACCAAACGAATCATCGCCTGTAAAAGAAAGCGATACAACGATCGGAAAGTGAGTTTGATTCGCATTCTTAATGATATATTTTGGCTACCGTTTATTTTTTCGTGAATTTTTTAATTAATTGGTAGTTTAGGAAGCCGGATATGAACGTTTGTTTCATATCAGACACAGAACTAGCATTAGAACTTCGAGTTTTTTCTGATGCGTTTTACGACTTTTCTTTTGCGAAAGAGCATCATAGCGGTCTGTTAGGACGTTATTTCAAAAGCGAGCAAATAAACTTTTCATCTCTACCCCGTCCTGTTTCCTCAACAAACATACATCTGTCGCCTACTACCGAAGTGAAAACCGCCATCCCATAAAAAAGTTTCTCAGACGACTTTTTTGACTATAATTTCGTTAGTGGAGTCAATCTGGTTTACACTAGGAGTGTTACATTAAACGGAATGAAGAGACGGTTGCATTAAGTGCTTTGAGGGGCGAAAAAAGCAAGCGCTTAATTTGCCATCATTAATCATCTAATAATATTAATAAAAATTTCCAACCTGAGAATTTTATTAGGCAAAAAAGAGGAGCGAAAAAAGTCGAAAATTGGAAGTGACGCCCATGTGTGATTTTCACGATTTGACGTATTTGTATCAACGGTTTTCGTCGATGTGGATGATTAAGAGGGAATCATGCAAAAATGATAAAGACGGAATCAGGCAAGAATGATTAAGATGGAATTTTGCAAAAATGAAATAAGATGGGATCATGGAAAAATAGTTAAGATGGAATCATGCAAAGATGGCTAAGATGGGATCATGCAAAAATAATTAAGTTGGAATCATACAAAAATGATAAGGATAGAGTCATGCAAAAATAAAATATAAACACAGCACGTTTTATCGAATTATCGAATATCACGATGGAAATGTCGCGAAAGACAATTCGCAAAGTTTGGCGCAGCTACACAATCATGTTATCAATGATTGCAGTGTATTGTCTTTTCTATTACCCGAATCGATATTCAATTTGTGGCCGAGCGCAGGCAAGAAAGGTGCTGAGGAACCGTGGGTACCTACTGATCCAAACGAAATCGTTAACTTCCCCGAGAAAGAACTAGCTTCCTTTGATCGCATATTCCCACCCGATAGTAAGTTCATTGTTCTTCGATTCTTGCATTTCATCACAGTCACTAGCATGCGCATTTCTGAGTGGTACATGATGGATGAATAGACGAAACAGGGATACATGGCGAAAGAAATACCGTAATGCTTCGATCAAAACCTCTTGGGGTTATAAAGTTCAGAATTTTTTAGGTCGATTTGGAACTAAGGTCAGATTTTTCAGCGTTATTTCCATTCTGAAATTCCGCAATATGGAGTATGGAAGCGATTTTCAAATATACTTGAAGCTGTGGTACTCGAAGACGTTTTTGAACAGTAGGTGAGGAAGACCTATTTAAGGTGGTATGGTGGATGGTTTAGGGTGCTTTCTGCATTTTGGCTATGTCCAACTTTTTGACCAGTAGGCTGCCCGTTCAATTGTGCAAGGACGCTGAACCCGAAGGACATCCGGAGTGCTATTCGTGCGCAAGTTGATCAGCGCTGTCACTCCTGAGATGTTAAAGACAACCATCGCATCGGTGCTCATCGTACTCATCTCATTCTCCGAAGGAATGGTGGCCACACAATTGGACATGAAAACGCATTTTATCAAATCAGTTTCCTGTAGTCAGCACTTGCTCTCCTAATGCGATTCGAAAAGTCGCGAAGGAAGGAAAACTGGCGACCTGTGGTGATCGTCTGCGTGGACGAGGAGCGTGAAACTGGTGCTGAAGGGCAGATCGCAGACGACCACGACTTTGTTATATCCATTTTTGAATCTCCCAATGTTTTGCCTCCGAATTAGCGTTTACGACAAAAGAAAACTTGGATCGATCGAGATCGTTGCGGTTTTACGTTAGGGTGTTTGAGGGGTACAAATGCTTATCATGTATGGCGTACTCAACCCACTAGCTGCTTTCAGACGTTGAATCGCCGTTCCAAGTACGACGGGGTCCTATAACGGCGCGGAATATGCTCGAACAATTGAACGCTATGAGTGTACACGGTTCACAGGAACACTTAACAACACAAGAAGAAATCCTTTGTCACCTCTTATTTATGTTTGTTGACGGTAGTGGTCAGCGGCGTTTCCTCAGTATCTACCGTTCGGAGAACGCTGATGACGTGGTTGAGTTGTGTCAACGATGTCGTGATTGCTGTCGTCTATTTAGATATATTGATAGTTAGTTTTTTTTTATGCCGCATTCTCAAAGAAAATTTGAATAACTCTATTGTCCCACTGCTAGTGCACGATTTCGCAATACTGCCAAAATATCTTCATAATTATATCAACTAATTTTATTAATTAACTAATTAACTAATTAACTAATTAATTAATCTTCATAACTAACTATCTTCAAATACCTCGTATAATTTATGCAAACGGCCTAAGTTCAATTCTATATTGCAATGGTTTGAGGAAATGCAACAATTCTCACACAAATGACCGTTTAGTTCAAAGATTCATTAACAATAGAGGCTATCAAAAACAGAGAAGGAATGAGGCAAAATGAACTAAATGAGCAACATTATTGAATGCTATACCACAATCGAGGGGCGGTAGCTCAGTGGTAGAGATCCCGCTTTGTACGCGGGAAGACCTGGGTTCGATTCCCGGCTGCTTTCCTAATGGATCGCCAGCAGGCTGACCATCAGGGGTTGCGAAACTGGTCAGAACAATCATGTGTGGACATGGTTGTCAGCCGTCACAGTCGAGGGGCGGTAGCTCACTGGTAGAGCTCCAGCTTTGTACGCGAGAAGACCTGGGTTCGACTCCCGCCTGCTTTCCTAATGGATCCCAGCAGGCTGACCATCAGGGGTTGCGAAACTGGTCAGAACAATCATGTGTGGACATGGTTGTCAGCTACATCGGTAGGGGAATCGACGGAATTACAGCTGCCTTTGCATCCCTTCGCATATACCGCTCAGTCTATGTGATGGTCTAAGCACGGCTGTGGGAATTAAAAAATCCCAAGCACTCGATACAAATGCTTCAGGTGAGATTAAATCGTTAGAAGTACCGTTTCTTGGACAAAGAAGAAAGTTGTAATGGATGGACGGGAATAGTTCGGGCCGTTGTGGGGAGGGGGGCAGTATCCAATTTTCAATGTCATAATTGAAGGAAAGAAAAACTATCAAGAATAAAAACGCTTGATTCTTATTGCATTTTATATGATTCGATTGTATCCGAAATAAAAATCTATCAGGATCGCTTTCAGAAACACAGCCCCAACAATTCTCGTCCGTTTTCGACCATAAATATTGTGCACTTTTACCGGCCGGTTTTTAAAAATCTTGTGCACATTTTCCGGCCGGTTTTTTTTGTTTTTTGCTTATTCATAGATTTAGTGCATTTAAATCGTTCGCCTCCTATTTCGTTTAACTATTCGGTTTTCGTTTCAGAAAGAAAAGAAGATCCAGCCGATTTTGTACGCAAGCTTCTTGACAGTTTCCGTCGACATATGTTGTGGAGATCGGCACATATAGCTGCGTTGATTGGCATGAGCGAATTTTTCCTCAACGCCGATGAGCAAAATCGCAATAGGTTAATTAACCTCTTGTCATTCATTATGCTGTGCAAACTAAATTATGGAATCTAGAACGCGTTGGTTTCCTTACTTTTCGGGAAGCATGAGGGGGAAGGAGTGGAAAAGGGTCAGTCGTATCAATAAAAATACCCATAGTTTATTTACTTTTTTGATATGAAGGAATGATGAAATTTAGGACATATTGTCAAGACTTCATAGCATAATAAGAATGTCTTCGTGTTGTCTGAGAATATGAAGCTTCTTTTCCTTGTAAATGCGGAATAATAGTTTCATTCTGCTTGATATGTTCCTTTCGATTTGTTGTCGTCCCTCCATAGTAAAAAACGCAAGTGGCATCATCTGTGGGAAAATGGTGCATAATAAAATTGTATAAAGACATTAGTTTCGAATTCTCAATGTATACTAGCGTATAGACAAGAAGGGCTTTGAAAATTAAAAATTTCTGCTGACATTAAATTAGAACGGCATTTAAGTGTATTTCATAGTCCAAGAATTGTTGGTCGACAAAAGTGACAAAGAGATTCTTCCGAAGCTGGAGAAGAGGTGGTAAGCCACAAAAAATTTGTGGTGAAACATATTCATGCTTACAGTACGCGAGTTATGGTAACCGTGTTAATGAGCTTATACATATTCAGGATGTTGCATACGAAATGTCATCCGGAAGGTTTGTATCCGCTGATGATCGCAATACAAAACAATCAAATCGAATTAATCGAGGCGTTGGTCACGTAAGCTTTGATTAAATTAATTAGTCATGGTTCAGAATTAATTAGTCATGGTTTAGAACTAATTAGTCATGGTTTAGATTTTTCATTCATTGCGTGATTCTCTTTTTTTTATTGTGAAGTACAGTTCTATCTTTAAGCAGTTACAACTTCGTTCCTTATTAATTTTAGTACTGTTATGCCTTTAATTAATTAACTATTAATTAACTTTTGCTTAGTATGTACTGTCTTGATATGCCTTCAATTTCTAAAGATGCGACTTATGCCCTCACAACAATTTAGCTGTTTTTCGCTTGGTCTTGAGATTCTTAGTCATGTCTGCCAAGAATGACCTACTTTTTTTCCACTTTTAGTGCAGCAATACTTTCCATCATTCTCTGAGCCATTTTTCTTATATTTTTACGAAAAATGATTTTTGCAGCCATGGTGCAAGTCTATCGCAATGTGATGTCAATGGCAATAACTGTTTGCATTTCGCAGCACAATCTTCACAAGTTATTTTGCAGGTTCTTTTAAATTCCTCTCATAAACGATTAGCAAGTTGTTTTTTAAGTTTCTTTCATAGAATTATCTGTGCGAAAAGAAAAAAATCGCAACGATCAAATATCAATATATATATATATATAAATTTCTCGAGTAGCAGTGAAGTTTATTACAGCTACTTTGGGAGAAGGCACGCCCCGAATTCGAGAAACTGCTCAACGTGGTCAACAATGATGGATGCACTCCGCTTTATTTAGCTATTCGAACCGCGAACGCGCGATGTGTTTCCACGCTTTTGCGTTATGGTGCATCGTTGAATGTTCGATCGAGTGGAATGAATCCGTTCTTCGAAGCTATGCAAGATAAATCAAAAACTCTTGAGTATGCACTTCGTTATCCTAATGGCTAACTAACGAACTTTTTATTAATGAGGATTTTTTTTAAACGACTAAATCTCATATTCAAAATATGATAATGATTACCTGTGCTAAATATGCAAAATTCGTTCGTAGATATAATTCAAAATTTTCATTCACATTTTAAATACAGATTTTTCACACCACACTATTTGCTCGACTTTAGCGCTTTTCATCGACCAACGATTGGCATCTCAAATAACTTCAGCGCTCACCTAGGTTCTGATCTTTTCGCCGAACAGGATGATGATGAAGAAGCACAAATCAGTTGACAGTTCCAATGATGTACACTGTCAGAGTTGGCACTCAAAGTTCCGCAATAAATTGCAATTCTTTCTTGCATTACTTTTTAAATTTGCCCCGATTTTTACACACATTTATCCTCATAATTCGCCTTTAAAAATTTTTAATTTACAATTAACGGCGAAAAAGGACCTTTTATCTGACAACATTTAAAATTGTTATAAACGTTATTTATTCGAGTTTGATGCAAATTCTCGTTACGGAGACAAGCAATGAATTATTATACGAACGAGACTCAGTGACGGGCAATACGGTGCTTCATGTGGCCACACAAAAACAACCACTAATCGCGCTACTTCAACTCAAAGGCTCTCAGTTGGATCTTAATGCGAAGAACAATAGCGGTCAAACGCCATTACATATTTATGCACATAAAGAAGATCTACAATTGGTGTTTGCAATTGCCGCCTACGATATCGATCTCGATCTTCTTGATAACGATGGTCATACCGCACTTTCGATCGCTGTTTCGGTTGGGAAACTTTATTTGTTTTGAGCAAGCAGAACTCTTTCACTTCTTCCCCATCCACCTCCATAGTTCGCATTACGATTTTTTAGAGTATTTAAGTCGCTCAAGGTCATATAAGATTTTCTCAGCAAATGGCGTGTAGGGATCGAAAAGCAGACTTGCACTGTCATCTTCCGCAATTATTTTGCAAGCGTGCAGTAATGGGATTGAACGCATTAGATATGACAACCGATATTCTGTTATGACAATGTTATGACAGATATGACAACCAATATTAGTTATGACAACCGATATTCTGTTATGACAATGTTATGACAAATATGACAACCAATATTAGTTATGACAACCGATATTCTGTTATGACAATGTTATGACAAATATGACAACCAATATTAGTTATGACAACCGATATTCTGTTATGACAATGTTATGACAAATATGACAACCAATATTAGTTATGACAACCGATATTCTGTTATGACAATGTTATGACAAATATGACAACCAATATTAGTTATGACAACCGATATTCTGTTATGACAATGTTATGACAAATATGACAACCAATATTAGTTATGACAACCGATATTCTGTTATGACAATGTTATGACAAATATGACAACCAATATTAGTTATGACAACCGATATTCTGTTATGACAATGTTATGACAAATATGACAACCAATATTAGTTATGACAACCGATATTCTGTTATGACAATGTTATGACAAATATGACAACCAATATTAGTTATGACAACCGATATTCTGTTATGACAATGTTATGACAAATATGACAACCAATATTAGTTATGACAACCGATATTCTGTTATGACAATGTTATGACAAATATGACAACCAATATTAGTTATGACAACCGATATTCTGTTATGACAATGTTATGACAAATATGACAACCAATATTAGTTATGACAACCGATATTCTGTTATGACAATGTTATGACAAATATGACAACCAATATTAGTTATGACAACCGATATTCTGTTATGACAATGTTATGACAAATATGACAACCAATATTAGTTATGACAACCGATATTCTGTTATGACAATGTTATGACAAATATGACAACCAATATTAGTTATGACAACCGATATTCTGTTATGACAATGTTATGACAAATATGACAACCAATATTAGTTATGACAACCGATATTCTGTTATGACAATGTTATGACAAATATGACAACCAATATTAGTTATGACAACCGATATTCTGTTATGACAATGTTATGACAAATATGACAACCAATATTAGTTATGACAACCGATATTCTGTTATGACAATGTTATGACAGATATGACAACCAATATTAGTTATGACAACCGATATTCTGCTATGACAATGTTATGGCAGATATGACAATCAATATTAGTTATGACAACCGATATTCTGTTATGACAATGTTATGACAAATATGACAGCCAATATTAGTTATGACAACCACCATATGTTCACTCTGTACACTTGACTTGCTTATTCGAATTCGAAGCATCAGGAATCGTTGCAAATCGAAAGCGATGGTGATGCGTAGAACGTTTGTGTGAATGGCGCACGTCTTACGTTTGCCATTCGTATTGTTCCAGCATTCTGCCCTTAGATGCACCGATGGTTCCTGTGAATCTCCTTTTCACTTATACTAGATACATATCAGATTGCTTATTTGTAAACGTTTGCTGAATCAAGCAAACAAGTGGAGCTATTAAAGATTAGCTAAAAGCGAGCAATTATAGAGGCTCAACGTTGAGATTGTACGTGCTTTGCTTGTATTGGGTGCCAATCCAAACGCGGGTATCGGAGAGAAACCACGGCATATTGCGGCTCGTTTCAGTCGATCAAAGTTAGCAGCGTTCAACATTAAGCTGAAATAACTTCATAAAAGTTTCTATGCCACTAGTATGACGGTTTGCCTAAAAGATCGCGTTTGTATGAACACTTTTCACCGTTAGTCATAATCGTTTACATGAACCGCTAAATGCTCTATTCCGATTCCTTATAACGTACGATACTCAGATGGGACTTCAGGAAAGAAGGAAAAAAAAAACTTTTTTTTTCGCTTAATCCATACTCGATAGATAACCTTTAATATCTTAGCAAAGTGATCTCGTCGAAATGATGAAGTTTTATGAAATTTATTTATGCGCTCAATGTGCGAAACACCGTCTGCTGGATCCGTTGACTTCGAAAATTTCACCGCTTCGAAAAAACCCTTTATAAAAGTATCTTTACTCGACGTAAGCAGCGACGGAGTTTATGCAACTCAAAAGTGCTAGTTTAGCACACATTCAGCTTTTGCTACTATGAAGTAATGTAACTTTTGTAACTATGAAGTATTATTCATGGTGTATGGAGTAACTTTGAGTATGAAGTATGAAGTTTGAGTATGAAGTAACTCTGAAGTAACTTTTGTAGCTAAACATTATTTATTCATGGTGACCTTACTAACAAGAATGCTGAATTTTTACCTGAAACAGGCAACATTTGTCGCTTTAACATTCCCTAATTTGTGAGTGCTTGTTTAAAGAAGCACTTAAAAGTGTTTGATTTTTCAGCAAAGAAGCATGTGAAATTCTCCGCTCATTGATAATGTGTGGTGCTCGACGATGTTCATTGGAAACGAATGGATGCGCGATGGGATGCGCTAATTATGATACTCTTTCGGCTATCGAAGTCGCAAAATCTGATTCGTTCGTTGTTTTTGATTTTTCTTTTTTTTTTCATACAACTAAAAACATATTCTCAGTCCATTTCATAAAAACTCTGAAAATCGGAAAACTTTCAAATTATAACTAATTCTTAAGGATTTTTTTTTCTAAATTATTATCCGACACCTTTTGCTTGTCCAGGTTCCTTTCATGTTTTGCAAAAGCTTTTTATTATTTTCTCTTTTTTTTTGGAGGGGGGAGGGGGGAGGTAGTGAAGGGGGAATCTAGCGGAAGTTTTTCTGAAAGTGAATGGTATTTTTTATAGGAGCGTCCTAAAGAGATTAAACGAGTGAAACGTTAATTTTCTTCCTTTTTAGAATCTTAATTATTGTTAATTCGGAAATTATTAGCATATAAATATTTAATTTCAACTGTTATGCATAACGTTTTCTTTGTTGTATAGCTTCAAGGATGAGGCATTTTCATTTGGTGTTGTTGCCCTACCTTACAATTTAAGAAAGAAAAAACGAAGTTTCTTTTCAATATGCCTCACAATAACTCCAAATACACATCAGCGAATGAGTCTTATCAAATCTGATAATAATTATCAAATCTGCTAATAATTATCATTGAACTTTTTTTTGTATATGAAACGATAAGCATTTCGAAATTCACTATATAAGCAACGATATAGGGAACACCGTTTGCATTTCATTAAATATTAACGATAAGGAAAATTGTTGAAATATTTCCGGAAAAGTTTTGAGTTGAAATATTCGATTTTATTGGCCAAAATAATTTGTAGGGCCGAAAGAACGCAATCATTGTCATCGTTGAGTTGTTGTAAAACGGGACAGCTCTCTCAAGGTACAACAAGTAACTCGTTACTTCGGTCTCAAAATTATTAGTCACTTAATGAAAGCCTTAAAGATTATGTTCAAGTCAACTAGTCAAGTGTATTGCTTCCGTATTTACCGATACGTCTGGTAGTTAGATGGGTAGCCGACAGGGGAGTTTTTTAAAACTAAATCTCGGGTAGATGATACAGCATTTTCGGATTGGTGTCGACGAATAGACGAACAGATAGAAAGATGTGCAATGGTAATTAATGTAGTCGTCGTACTTCGACAAACGAGTATAAAAAAATACTAAAAGTAGAAGGCTCGAAATATTTACGCAAGTGATCGCAATAGTTTCTTTTATTACTATGCTACTTGGACTTACTGCTTGAATTACTTACTGCAAAAACGAAGAAATTTAGTGTAGATTGGTGTGCCAACTAGAAAAGTCTAGATTCACTGTGATTTTAAAAGTATTACTTACTGTTAGTTGCTCTCGAGGGCTCACTATTGTTCGTTTTTTTCTTTCTTTTTTGTTACCTCACCAATTCAGTCATTGGGTTCATTTGATGATTTCACGAACATACGTATATTGTCGATCCTTTCAGCTTGTCCGCAGTCAAAAGACACACCTAGTTTAAAGGTATGGAATTCGTTCCACATTGAAAATTAATGTTCATCCTTGAGGAAATACTTTAGTTTCCGATGGATTTTACTCATCCAATTTAAAAAGTAGTTTTCAGCTTTCGTTAACCATTGATGGTAAACGTTTAAGATCCCGAGAACAAATGACAAATTGTCGAGAGTGAAGAAATTGCGGCACAAGTTCGATTAACTGATATTCGGCTGTCATATATTTGATATCAGAAATGACATAACTCATTAAATTTCATCTACTCGCCTCCTATTATTTTTTGAGAAATATTCATGAAATTCTTTTAAAAATTTTATTTTTTTTTCGACCTTCATGGAGAAATTTGCAGGATCAATCACAACCGATCGCGTACGACTTTGATCTCGATCCGGACAGAGATACCCACCGAGTGAAAAAGGTTCATAAATCTCCGTTAGACCATGCCCAAAAGGTATCAGTTCTTCCATTCTTTTCCTCTCTAATAGCGTTGTTGTGATTCAGTTGATAGCGAAAAATGCCTCATGTTCTAAAATTCAGGAGAAATGGGATTCGAACGGAAACTTTTAACGAATACTGTATTCGGCAACAGTCAGTTCTTGAACTACTTTATTAAAAGAAGCGAAGCGGGAAAGAGAGAGAGAGAATGAACTTCATAGGCTATAGTATCATAAGCGACCGTTTGTGCCAGACATATGCTCTTTGCAAAAAGGAACAAAAAGAAATACAGAGTAATGCAAAAATCATCGTCTTTGAACAAGCCAAGCTATCTTCTAATCAACAATGATTAGTCGTCACATCGATTAGATTTGGGACGAATGCAAACACCTTAAACACAAATGCAGTATTTGATTCGGTTGGCGTATCGAATTGTGCTTTAGGCATCACTTCACAAGGTCTACTCCTACTTGTATAATCTGCAGAAGAAACAAGAAATCAACAAGTCTATGATTAGTGCGCTTGCACTAGATGGTGGTGGTATTAAAGGATTAGCTACTATTCAGGTAGTTTTGATTGCTAGATTTATTTGTTCTCTAATTACTCGCTTTTCAAATCGAGTAATTAGTTTAAACGATTAACGCGTAAAGAAAAGAAATAATTTAAGGAAAATGATGAAAAATTTGAAAAAAGTTTGCTTACAAAAAAAACAGAGCACAGAAAAATCAATTCGACTTCTATAATGGTGTTGCGCCAATCAGTTATTCAAGTACCCAAATATTATTAGTATTATTTTTTACATTTTTGGAACATTTTTCAAATTTTTTAAATTTTTTTACTGGACGTTTTGTCAAAAAAAAAGTTGATTCATCGTTGCATACTTAGACGTCCATTTGGATACGATTTACTTACAGTTATTACTTGCTCTACAAAAATATTTGGACGCACCATTTTTTCATTATTTCGATTGGGTAGCTGGTACAAGCACTGGCTCATTAATTACTACTACACTCGCTTCAGGTAGTTTCTTTTTTTTTCAAGTTTGATGTCATTTTTGGCTATATGTGTATAGGAAAGCATGGGAATTTTTCTCCGTTCTATCCGTAGTTTTCGCGCAGTACTCTTTCTCTCTCTCTCGTTACCATTTGATTCATTCGTTACAAATTCAGAGACAATTTCTTGAGGAGATGGCACTCTTCACCGAAATCCTAGCGATACTGGATCGAAGTTCTTGTTTTAGGTATCCTCGTATTCATTTTCTGTTTTTCTTTTCAACTTTTAGCCTATCGCTAACTGTTCGTCCTCATAGAGTTTTCTCTTTCACTACTCCAAACGGTAGTATTGCCAGGGGGTCAGAATCGCGGCATCACACAAATGAAGAGACAACAGGCTTGTTGAGTGACCTAATGATCACCTTCTAAAATGCTTAAAACAACGACATAAATATGGAGTTGTTTCATGGTGATATGTTGATATGATATGAGATTGATATGAGGTTGTTTCAGGTTTTGATTTGCGTCATTGCCAACAATTTTATCTTCGTTTCAAGGATTGTGTTTTCGATCGATGGGTACGACCGTATGACGCTGAACTGTTTGAAATATTCGTGAAAAAATCTATTGGTAAAGATCGAACTCTTGCCGATATTAAGTATCCCAAGTTTGTTTGTTTGTTTTTTGTCTCTATTCCTTATAACACTTTGCTTAGATTGAACTGAATCTAAATTTACTTGTCAATTGAAATGAACTGAAAAATTCAATTTTTTATGATCAGTTTCTCCCACAATCGAATCATAAATGTCGACCTCGTTTTAGGTTTCGAGCATTTTTTTTGTTGGCCAATATTTTCGAAGCAATTTTTGCTAGCTATTTTCTAATTGCGCGGAAACTTCGCAGCAGAAATTCAAAATTTGAATTTTGTAAAGCTAACAAACAAAGGAAACTTAAAGGCGTAAAAATATGTAAAAATATGTAAAGACATTGAAACGTTTGCACATCTGAAGGATTTCTCGACCAAAATTTTCCTGATTTTCAATATGCAATCTACAGTCTTTTCTCTACGATCACTTCCGCTTAGAATCTTTTCCACAAAATAAACGACCAACAAACCTGACTACACCAAATTTTGCACAACTTGAAAACTAGATTCTAAGCCCGCATAGCAGTACGGGTGCATTCAAGTCAGTTCATATTGTGCAAAGAAATTCGTCCAATAAAGGTCTCAAGATGATTCTTACACACAAGAATCGCCGCCGCCATACAAATGGAATGATTGCGCGCATCAAAGTTTTTCATGCGCTTTCGCAAATTTATAATTCACAAAACCATTTGTTGTGGCATCACATCTGTTTATCCGGTGGTTTCAATCATCCCGGAAACACTGAAGCTGAAATTCGAAAATATATAATTCACATCTTAGGATCACCTTCTACCCTCAATTTCTAACCATTTCTCCGATCCCGAGGATAGTTGTTCTGCTTTAAGTTAAACATGAAATTGTATACATTTTATGACTATTCAACTGCATATTTCGAACTTTTATGATTTGTGAGCCGTTTATGAAACTGTCAAATTTGAATAAAAGTCGCCAAGGTGTATGTCATGCCAACTTCCTGGCCGACATTCCCAGCTTTACTTTTTTAACCTTAGACCTAACTTTAATTTTCTTAACCTTAATTGTGTTTATTTCATAATTGAATCTATTCACTTTGCTTGTTTACGTTCGATTTACTTCTTACCGAAATTTACTTGTATGATTTACTTCTTGAAAGTACCGAAATTTGAAATTGATCTACTTCTTTAGACACCATGACTCCACAGTGAGTGTGGTTCTTTGTAGGTTAATTATACCGACGGTACGAGCGGAAACGTTCCCAGTTAAAATGGAATTGATGCGCAATTATGAATTGCCCTTATCTGAGGAGGAAAACAATGAACTCGGTTTCATTTGTCCTGCTGGTTTGTCAACTAAACAGATTTACCATTTTATTGATTTTATTGATTCTAAATTATTGATTTTTAGTTCATTTGTTTTTTTTTTGGTTTAATTTCGATCAAATTTCTAACTGTTAAATTTCCATAATTTTTGGGAAATTAATAATGAAAGGACCGATTCATAGATGTAAAAATCTGGCGAGCAATACGTCGTTCAACAGCAGCTCCAACATATTTCGCATCAGCTGAAAGCAAATATTTGGACGGAGGAATCGCATCAAACAATCCAACTCTCGAGTTGCTTAGCGAGATTCATTTCTGGAATAGTGTCGTCGAATATAAGGTCCACGATTTTAAAAGTTCTTCTCTTCTTGCAACAATTAAAGCAATTTTATGATCGTTCAAAGAATCTTTTTACTTAAAATGGCTGCTACTAGTAAACACTTGCAAAAACTTTTATGGTTTTTTTAAACGATGGTTAGATCTCTGGCAAACTGTCGTATGATATCTAATAGAATCCTTGGGGATTACAGCGTCCTCGCCCCAAAATTATATGTATAACTCACGGTGATACTGGTAGTCCTGCAAGTGCGATCGACCTTAGCATTTCATTGGGCTATACAGTTTTCGGTTATATGAGACATAATGAAGATGATGGTAAAATCTGTGCGAGTGATTGTTGACACGAGTAAAGGCGTCAAAGGGTGATCGACGATGAAGTCGGGGAACCGTTTCCCGACCAGGTCCCCACTGCGCAGTAACATATGAATTGTTTAAGCGCAGCCCAGTACATATTCACGTGACATGTTGTTCACGTTACTTGCAGTTCACATTATCGTTAGTAAGCGTTTTCTAATATTGTCGCAAATACCTCCAATGCAGCTATCTCCGCTGGAACCCCCTTTTTGAAGACAGGAGTTTTTTAAAATGAACACTTTATTCAACATTGAGTTGCTATTTAGGGGCGGAGCAGACGGAAGGTTCGATTGGGATGTGTCTTAAGTGTTGGTACAGGAGTTGAGCCAGTGAAAGCGCTCGACCCATCAACTCTTGAAATTGGTCGTAGTTGGGTTAGTTCGGCGATGGCGATCAAAAGTCTTGGCTTTGTTATCGTTGATCAGGTAAGCGCTTCACTCTTCTCACTTTTACCAATTAATTTTAGAGCAAATCTTGCTAAAGTCAGCTTAATTAATTTCCTCAACATAATCACTTTAGCTGTTCTTCTAACGAAATTTCCCTTCAGCAGCAGTCTTTATGCCTCCCCAATGAATCGTTTGGAGCACTAGTTCCCTTTTGGTTGCTCTAAGTCCACAAATGACTTTGCACATGGAGCGTGTGTATCTAGCGCAGTATCAATCATGAGCTTTTCGTTGAAAAAGCCGATTTTGCAGGTGACGTTGACGGAGGGCACTCCAGTGGTTCGTTCTCGATCGTGGTGTCATTCACTACGTGTGCCTTATTTCCGTCTCAATGCGCCACTCTCTAGTGACGTTCCAATGGACTGCAAAGAGGATTCCACTCTTTGCAGGTTTGCATTGCATTCGCTTCTATAAGAATAGTTACAGTAGTTTTTGTTCGAAATAAACATCTCAAGCGTCGACTTAATGAAACACAAATTAAGCAAGTTTAGATCATGCAAATTTTCATGCGAACTAATAAGCTATTTTTAATAATTAGGCAATGAGTAATAGTAATCACGTAGTAGGTAATAGTAAGCATTTCTGCAATCAGTTCGTAACGTTGCACTAGTATCCGTTTTTGTGAGCAAATGATCCGAATTGGCAATTGTCGTGAAGAAAAAAAAAAACATCAAGATTCCAAGCAAATAGAGCTTTTAAAACCCAACATAAATTTATTGTGCTTTATTTTTATTCAGTTCTCGAGATTATTCAGTACAAATTCGAATCGTTGAAACAAGCTTACATATTTCGTTTCTCATTTTTATTACATACAGGGCGACATTTATGTTGCAACTGACCTATGCGTTGTTAGTGCTTAGTGAGATTTACTTTTCGAAATTATCATGTCTTTTTTTCTCGATTTATCACCATCTGTTTTCGGAAAAAGTTTTGAGCGAAAAAATTTTACTCCTTATTCAATACTCTTCTGACAAATTAACTTCTGCAATTACTCATTTCACATTCAACTTTTGCTCGACATTCGTTTAGCCTAGACGAGGTTTGGAACGAATTTTGATCATTGCGATCGACGATTTCTGTACAGAAATGGATGGTTTATCATAATGTAAACGTCAAACGAATTATAGGATGATGTGGGATTGCATGGAATTCGCCTACGAGAATCGTTATCAGTTAAAAGATTTGGCACAACTTCTGAAAACCATTGGAGTGGCTAAGCTTCGTGCTAAAATTCATGGTGCCGTACCTATTGAACGGACCTATCGAACGTTCACTTCACAATCGAAAGAAGATGCGTAACTCGAAATTTGTTGTACCAACAACTCCGGGAAATCGAGAAATTAATACCATTATGAAAGTGTTCACTAATTTTATCTCATGAGTTCCAACTTTAAATCTATTCCGATCTATTCCAACTTTAAACGCAGCTATTCCAACTTTAACGAATCTATTCCATTAAAGTTCCAACTTTAAACGAATCTATTCCAACTTTAAACGCAGCTATTCCAACTTTAACGAATCTATTCCATTAAAGTTCCAACTTTAAACGAATCTATTCCAACTTTAAACGCAATGTGGTTTTAAAGAAGACGGCGGCGAGTTATTACTTTTCTTCTTCTGTACGTCAATTGTCTTACAGCGTTAAAATTGCTAGCGTGGATGCTATTCCAATGTCGCTTGTGTTGATTACCGCAGATGTGTGTATGTGTGTATTGTCATTCTCATAATTTCGGTTCATTTAAAAAATATAGCATATTTTTGTGTTGTTTATTTTTTATTTACTTAACGCTTGTTTTATGCACTCATTTTAGCGCTCATTCCATGCGTACATTAAATTCGACAAAAATTCGAAAAAAAAAATTAATATTCTCGTATGAGAGATTAAAACTGGACAACGATTGAGCGGTGGTATAATTATGCGTTTCGTCGATATATAACGATCAAGTTAGTTAAGATAAAAACCGATAACACGTACGCAAGGGACTAACACAACATAAGCTTTAGCGCCTAAACTAAAGTTCAAGATCAGCAGATAAGCCGATTTCATAAATTGTCATCGAATAACGAAAATTATTTCGTCTGAGCCAACCGCTTGTATACATTTTCAACTAAAGATTAGTAGATTTCTTTCGTGGCATGATTAGCTAAAAAACAACACTTTAGTACATTAGTTTATCTACGGTTCTTCTCTTGTGTCGACGAATACCTTTATAGAGAACAAACAATAGAAAAAAGTTTCTCTTTGAAATTTTATAGAACAAAACAATAAATTTTTCATTATTTCTTAACCACAACTTTCGAAGGTATCAAACAACTCATGATGTTTAAGTATATAATTTTTTAAACAAATTTAATAAACATCAGATTATTAAATTTTAATAAACATTAAAATATAAAAATTTAATGAATAAACATCAAACAACAAACAGCTCAAATCAAACAACATCAAACAACACTTTCAAAAGCATCAAACAAGGATCGTGTTAAGGGGATATATGAAAAGAGAACAAAGTAAGCAGACCATATGGCACGCCTTAAATAAAACAGATGGACTCCAAGATACTTCTTGAGAACCTCTCGACTGCATCAGATAATTTAATTATCCGGCTGACCACAGACATCGAATTGCTTGGCTCATTAAAAGAGTACCATCTGCCAGTCGGCAATAGCTGGTTGGATATGCGCAAGCAAGCCTCGATGGTTCCATCTGGCATACATAGAAGCTGACGATCCAAAGCCTTTTTCAAAGGTGAACTTGTACAATTACAGCTCTAATATTCATGACAATAACTAGAAATTACATCGTTTGCATCTATTAGATCCCGCAGGTTTTTAACATTTGCTTCGAAAACCATTCATTGAGTGAAAACATTTTCGAGTGATTGTTATCTTATGACATGATAAAGTAGCACGCCCGGATAGTTGTCCAATCGATCCAGTTTAAGCAATTCATTAGGTGATGATACGGCGCTCTGTTCGTGTTGGCCATTCCTATGGATAACCGAAACACATACAACAAAGGATAGACACTCTTCTACTTCCTGGTAGGTTGTGTTATGCGATAGAGTGGTTTTTGTTAAGTGAATAATAAGCAAGGGGCTTCATCCCATGGTGCAAATGAGTAAATTAATGTTCTTGGACAGCATCGTACTCTAGCCTTGTCGTTAGTGCCGAACAACTCCCCTCCTGCCTCCCCACCCACTTCCCATACAGCCTAAGTTCTCCCAGATCTTTGCTCTCTCCACGCCTCTAAACTTGAAAAGCAACTGCTTCTGGAGGATTTCAACCGTTTTTGTTCCTCTCATACCAATTCGAGGCGCATCTCATCCTCCTGCAGGGAACAACTTCGGGTCTGCCTCTTCCTCTCTATGCTCAACCTTCCCCCTCCCAAAACGCTGATCGACGAGGTTCTTCGAGTTGAAAATCGCCCCGTGCAAAATACTGTAAATTATGTCTGCTTTAGCTTCAGTGGTTTCTGTATTGGAACTAAGATAAAAAACGCACAGGCATGACATCGTCACAGTGCACTTTGCGTATGCCAGTTTGCTACTGAAGTTCTCTCAAAACTGTTTGGATCAGAATCGGGAGATACATAGGCCGTATCATATAATCTGGAATGAAGGAACGGAGGCTAGAAACTACTCAAAATTATCAGCAAACCAGCCAAATAAGAAGGATATAGATTCCAAAGAATATTGCTTCATTTTTCTGAGATAAATTGTACGTCTAAGGTCATCATTATGCCCGGTTACTTCCATTGGACTAATATTGAAGCAGCGAAGGGGGAGGGGAGGGGAGGGGGATGGGAAGTTGCTTGAGATGAAGCTTACTAGGAACAATACTCTCCTCCCAAAGTTTTGACTTGTTGTAGCAGGCGGACCTAGTGTCGAGGATGGCGTTTCATTCGACAGGCAAAACGGTAGAAATTAAATGATAAAGCAAAATGCTAAAGAACAATGTTTTCAAATTGTTTTAACCACACGCACGATAAGCTCACTTATCATAGCTGGTGGTGAACCTCTAAAATGGAAAATTGATAGTTTTTTGAACGCCTGAAATGAGCTACGACTTTTGTGACTAACAAGGAAAGCGCAAAGAGCTTATGACCCCGACGTGATTTGAACACGCAACCTTCTGATCTGGAGTCAGACGCGCTACCGTTGCGCCACGGAGTCCGTTCGTAAACTTGCCCCTCTTCTCTTCCAAAGGCTCACTCCTCCCCCCAACTCAACCAACCGCATCTGTTCTGAAGCTTATAACATTTTTCCGCTAATTCGAATACAATCCTACAACTCGAATGAAAAGCGTCATAAATGAACAGCACGAATTTCAAACTGAACGAGAAGAACGGACAATGAGGTGGTGATCAACGTAAAGGCAAAAACTGTCAACCAAAACGAATCCGCCATTGAATCATACAAAAAAAAAAACGAATTGGCTGTTGGCTTGTAGAGTATTCAAAAGGCGTCGTAACTTTTACATAGTTTCTCAGCGAACAAGTACCGCATTGAAATGATCTGAAAAACACGAGGAAAAAAACTATTTTGCAATTTTTCTCCAAATTATTCGCTCGGCAAGTTGATTTCCTCTGTAACGCTTACTGATAATATGTGTTTATGTGGCCTATAGTTTAAGTGTATTGTTGTATTCTACTGGGTAAGTGTATACACGTAATTGTTATATTCTACTGGGTGAGGGAGGATTGAATAATATTAAAGAAAGGCCAATTTTTTAAACGCTCACTGGCGATATCAAACCGTAAGGACAACTCCAAAGTAAAAGCATCGCAAAAATTTAGGGGACAAAAATCATGTCAAATTTCGAACAGAACAAAAAATTGGACAGAATGAAATCCGTCTCATTAAAGCCATCCAATGCTTTTAAAAAAAACATCAAACGAGAAATGCTCTCCATCGACTGTACTTCGTCAGTTAGTGTCAGTTAATGTATCTGATTTTTGTGTTCTTAGTTATCTCACTACATTACAGTAATGTAACCAAAATGTAATCCAACAGTATGTTACCGTATATTTATGAAACCAAATGAAATACGGTATTGTTGCGTTTTTTTTGAAAGGACATGTTCGGTACAACAGCGACACAGCAAAAAGTATCACTAAAATCTATTCCTCCTAACGGATAGCTCTAGCTAGCTACCCGTGAACGTTTCATCTGCCCAAAAAAATTTTTTTGTTTATATTTTTGCATCCATGATATAAAAATTTTTAAAATTTTAAAAAACTATAGATTTAAAAATTTTTAAAATTTTCAAATCTATGGTTTTTTTCTATGATATAAAAATATATCATTACAAAAATATATCATTTTTATACAAATTTTTTACATTAAAAAATTAATCATCAACGTAGTTCCCCATATTTTATTCTCTTTACCTTTTTCGTGCCCATATGTTACCTTCATTTATACTGTTGAGTTTGTTCGCATACGAGAGGAGGGAACACCTAATATAAATGACAGGCGACTGACTATACTATCCAACAAATGAACGGCCGGAAGAAAATATGGAAGAAAACAAATATATAAGCAAAGCAAAGTTAGGAACGGTTAGAAGCATTTTATTGTATGGTGAAGACTTTTGAGAAACAGTGCATATTTAAAATATATAAGATAACATTAAGAGCTGTAAAGCTAAGTTTAAGCATGGAAGATATAGCAAGGCAGTATTTGAGGCATATTGAACATAGCAAGGCACTACTTGCATAGAACACAAATCAGTAAAAGTGAAGTCGCGTAAAATAAGAATAACAGCAGGGGTCAGAATAACAGCAAGGGGTCAGGCAGTGTTTATTCTCTTATTCGATACGCGAAACCGATTGATAGTGGTGGTAGCGAAGTGATCTTCGTTTTAAAGATCAGAAATGATCTTCTCGCCTTTGCGATTTTATCCGCTATGTAATTCCATGCCTTTATTACTATGTTTGAGGAAAAGTACATTAGAAAAAGACTGTTACCTTTCTAGTATATGTTAGTCTTTCGCTTCGAAACCGTTATATAAGTTTTCATATACTTTCCATTATGCAGTAAATCATTTCCAAGGATCAATCGAAAGTATCGAGTATTTCGAACACATACATGCCTTACGTTATCTATTGTGAAATATGACGAAAGTTTTGGACGTGCTGGAGTCGATTCATCGCTCGATTGCAAAAAGGCACCTCCAGCTATCGACAAGCTTCAACAATAACCGTTTAAAAGTGTCCTCACTGAGCGGGTAACCACCATTGCCGTTTGCTTATTATTTCGTTAGTGACATTTTTAGTGCTTGTGCGCATATGCTGTACCTGATCTAGAGTAGTTTTCTGCATTCACGACGAACCACACTGACTAGTGCTAAATTACTGCTACTGAAATATAACCGTGTTGTGCTAAACTACTGCTACTGAAGTATACCCGTGTTGTGCTAAGTTACCGCTACTGAAATATACCCGTGTTATTTTCATACAAATTTTTTATGCTCATATAAAGTGTGAGCTAATATAACCGCTCCTTGGTTTGGCTCATAGAACGGATAATTCTGGCTGATGGACAATTGAATAAATGCTACAGTATAAAATGGATTACTGTCGTAGAATTTTGTTTGGGGGCTTATATCGAACGCAAAAACGCTAAACGTTTTTCGGGTAAAACAATGCAAAGGGATCGAAATGCTGGATGATTATGAGAATTTGGCTCGATTATGAGAATTAAAAATAATTCGTTTTTTAGGCGATATTTGAAGTCTTTTAAATTAAATTCAATAATACTACAAATTCAAATTCAAATTCCATTTAGTAACAATTTCAAGTTCAAGATTCAAGATCAAATTCAAGATGATAGTAACAACTTGTTACTAATCGATTGCTATACAATCTAAATGATTTCTCTACGCCTTTCCTCTTTCCTTACCCATTATACGATATGCTTAAAAATTAAATATTATTTTTAGCATTACAACTTATTGTATGATTTCACAGAGGATATGGCAGTCATGGTGGTAGTTTCTTTTTTAAAATCATACTGGCCTATACTTAACGCACTGTTTACGCGGGGGCTCAGAAGTCAGTCCTAGTCACGTATCTTTTAAGGGTTTTTGGTTGCTCTTTTAAAAGTGAAAAGAATTCGAGGCCGATCTTTAAGATCACGTCACGTTTTGTTGTGCGTAAAATAGAATTCCTCGAGCTGGAGTCCTCCCACCACTTCTATTCGCTTTTTCTACCTCTGATCTCAAATCACTTAACCAAGAAGGCAATGCAGTAATGTATGCCGATGACACCCAGCTGTTGTACTCGTACCACCCACATGAATTCGACAAAGTGGAGGTAGCAGTAAAAACGACCTAAATAAGATCAACGAATATTTGGCCGCTATACAAATGAAACTCAACCAATCCAAAACAACTGTCAACAAATTTGACACGAGGCAACAGCTTGCTAGACTCCACCAAAAAAGATTCGCTATTACCGAGAATTTAGAAGTCGATCTTCTTAGTAGTGTGGTGAACAGTAAACAATAAACAATAAACAATTGCCTGGAAATACGTAAAACAAAAAATGAATAATAGAGTTGGCGAATATGCGTTAAGAAATAAGGTAGGACTTTTTAAAGTTCACCTTCTTGAAATTTCTCTAAGTGCGACTGCTTTAATTTTTAAGTGCGGTTGAAAACGGCTGCTTTACGGCCCATCTGGAATTGAAACGCAACATGGACTCCCCATAGACACCATATATCAAATGAGATCCGTCCGCTCAACAGATCTTATCTGGTAGTTCTTTTCATTCACTGAAATGTTAGAACGAGTCAATGTGAGTGATTGGGCCGTATTTGGTCACCCATCGAGTACCGATTCTGAAGATGAGTTTGCTGAAAAATTGTTTGCAAATAACCCCTTTGATGGAACAGTTGAATCATTTTTTAAAGCCATTTATAAAATCTGCTGAACACTGAAATACCCCCTCAACAACTTATAGATTTCAGTGGAAAGATGATTGCCATTTAAATATAGTTTTGAAAAAAAAAATTCCTTGCCGGATTTAACATGATAACCAGAATTGCAACCGTGAGTCGATATGTACTTAGTTCGAGTTCGTTTTCTCGTCTCTCTCTCCTTTTTTTTTCTTGAATTGGAATGGACTGGATTATTTTTCACGATGGATTTGACAATACATTACTATCACGCTGAGTACTTTCATCTCGGGACATACGAGTAAGCGGTGAGGTACATTGTTATACGGAAATATTTATGTGAGTGGTAACGAATGATATAGCATTTGCCACTGAGCACCATCGAATCGCAAAAACATAAACCAACAAGAGAAAGAGAGGTGATTAAAAAAAAGAACACGAACTAAAGTGAAAGTTTAAGCAAGTATACAGCTGAAAGCAACACAGTACATTTGGTGCGGTTTAAGAAACTTGTTGCACAAAACGTGAACCTCCTCTTTCCCATATTAAATAATATTTGATCTTTTAGTTTGCCTTTTTAAGAATATTCTTGAGGGAATCACTGCGGCAACCATTCATGGCTTTAGAAGCAGCCGCTTAGAAATGCTTCCAGTTAATCTTCTTGTTATCGCTCTGCTTGAAACAATCACAAAACCGGTTGACATAATTGAATTTGAGCAAATTATACCTTATAATTTCTCGAACAGCATTGATGACTATCTTTCGCATGATGTTCAGCTGTTCCTTAGCCGCAATCGCTGTTGTATAAGCCAATATTACGGTTCACAATATTAGAAGACACCAGGCCAAGAAAGAGCACTATCAAACTGCAAATGCGTTCGCAATGTGCACTGAGGTTCCGCCTAGTTTTTTGAAGCGTATGCGGAAGGACACGTTTTCATCACAGGGCAGTCCTCAACTTCTAGAAATGTTTAGGATGCCGTCTACGAGATTGTCGCCGATCGCGAGTCCTTCATAACTAAACTTAGCCGGATATCAAACCTGATAGCGATATTTTTAGTTTCATTTTGTCGTTTTAATGATTGATGAAAACATCTTAACTTTGCTGAGATCGTTTCATCCTCGTTCACAGTTCGTTTGGATGGGAAGAAGAAGAAGAATAGCCTTTATTCACATGGAAAAAGAAAACTGCACGAGGCAGTGAGATATATAAAAAAACGACACCAACATAAATGCGGTTATACCGATACACGTGTAGATAAATTGCTCATATATACAGAAAGAGTCGATTGTAATGAGCAAGGAACAGCAAGGAAATGAGTGATAGTAAAGATGAGTAAACATGTGTGCATGGGAAAAACAGAATCATTCAATATAATGAAGTAATTGAATTAAACGAATATGAGATGTAACTCAGTAAATTAGATGAGCAATTATTCTGAGGTCAAATGGGACAAGTATAGCAGCTGAGCGACGTCCGCACACATTACTATTTTACTCGGAAAGACAGGATATGAAAAGAATGAACCCAATTGATGGAACGATTCCACCATTCGGATAAACGCCGGAATTAGAAAGTATGCGAGGATATGTTTAGCGAACGTTGCTATCTGAGGTTCGAAAGGAGAGCAATTGCTTTCGTACCTGGTTGGCGTTGTGTTCGCTGACAATTAAGAAGGTTTCGCAAACGCTTAACCTTGCTTATATGACGGGTACCTATGTGACATCCATTGACCACATTGCGTCAACATCAATCAATTTATTTCAAGTCGAATGTATGCATATTCATAACGAAATAACAGAAGCCCTCAAATAAAACTGCGCTGAACCGGTTCAATAAGCGGTATAAGGATTGTCGATAACCAAGGCGCAATCAAGATAACGAAGAACAAAGGCCCTTATAGTGAAAAATTTTGATAGAAAATTGAATTCGAGAGTATTGAAGCGACGAAAAATGAGGTTATGAACATCACCGGACTTCTAACAACTTAAACGCGATATACACTGAAATTCCAAACGGAATCGATAATAACTGCTCGATGTTTACTGCTCACAAATCTTCCTGCTTGATAAATGAGGAAGCGAGCTGGTTGATCTACATATTCCACTACGAATGAATGGTTTTTCAAATGTTCCAAGAACCACTGCCTCGCTCATCTAGGCTTTCTTCTAAAACGGAAATTCATAAACCATCCCGAGCTGACAATCGAGGTGAACTTTAAATGAATGGATCTGTGCAAGTATATTTGCTAAATTTTACGAGGATAGCCACTTTGTTGTCTGCAAATAATGGTAACGAGTAGAAGAAGGAAACCCTCCCACTCAAATCGTTACCGCGCACAAGGGTTGACCACAATGTTCAGGACATGATTTCACTGGAACAGTGGTCACAGCTATGGCAACTTGACATATCCCCTGAGAAATGTTTTGTCCTCCATTTAAATTTCTCGACTGAATGCCATCTACATTTATGTGGTTTCGATCTTCATGCAAAGAAAGTGATGAGGGATCTAGGTGTTTATGTGAGTTCCGACCTTAATTGGCATAATCACTGTGTTGAAGTTCACCTTTTTTGAGCGTTTCGGGTTGATGACTCATCCTCCTGATTTCGCAATATGCATACAGATGACTCATCACAGCTGGTTATGAAATACAAGTTATCACGTGATTGGCTAAGCACACTGTTTATCTGTCTGCTACTCTAAATATGTGCTTTGAATGGTTTTTTGCAAACGAATTTTCGAGCGATCGGTCAGTGGATTTCATTAATTTCGTCATATAATTCATTTCGATTTCTATTCCCTTTATGATATTAAACGCAACCAAGCGAACATTTACTGAGGCTTTCTGATGTGTTCGTCATTGCCATCTGATAAAGCATTATTAGCCGTATCGAACATGGTGCATGTTTTTGAGAAATATTTCTTAATATCTCATAAAAACCGTACAAATCCAATAGTAGTATCTATCATTTGAGAGAGAGAATCTTTGTTTACAATAAAGAAATCATGTAACAACGCATCCAGAAAAAAAAAGTATACACGAAAGCTATAATACATTCATAAGTATAAACACTGCAATTAACCATGCGTTTAAATACCCACAGACACTGATGAGAGTAAGAAAAACAAGAGATCATAAGCAATGGATCGTTGTTACATGCTTTCTTTATTGTAAATAAGGATTCTCTTTCTCATTTCTGAGTGCTGCACTGTACCTATGCAAGCTCCAGTCCCGATAATAATTTGATTTTTAAATCCCGCGAAATATTCTGCAGCAATATATTGTCGTCTACCCTTCAATGGCATCCAACTGGGTACTATTGTGCATAAGAAACACAACAGTTCCTGTCGCGACTACCGTCGCGAGACGAGGAAGATGTTGAGTTTTTACACGAACTTTCTGGAATGCTAATTGAAAACGTTAGGGCTAGGTGTGACTCAATTTCGTCCCCAGAGACTTGTGTAAGCACCCGAAAGTCGAGTGTTTACTTGGGAAGGAAGTTTGAGGGGTGCAAGTGTACATCTGTTGCGGGACGATATTGGGTGTTGTAAGGCGACAGGGGATTGTAAAACAGATCGATATTACCTTGAGGTGAAGTTTAATTTCAAAAATATTTTGATCTTTTAGTGTTGCGATTGTTTTCGGTTCGCTTATCTCATGTCACCTCACCATGATCATTCCGTGTTTGTGTTTCTTTAGCGTTTCGCGGTTGCCTCTCTCGTGACACCCTTCTGTTTCATTTGATCTTTCATCGCCTATAAATACCGAGCCCCTCGACCTCAGAGATGTCCACTTGGCTCCTTGTATTCATGAATTGTGATTTAAATTTCTTGTTGGAATGGATGACGCGCGCAACTCGGCGCGCACTTCGTATCGCAATGATTATGTCGTGCGTTTTGCCGGCTTATACAATGCGTGCAGTTGATACACAGCGGCGCTACGCGCGCGCTCCGCACGCATCGCTCAAGCGTCGCGTGCATTTTCGCATTTGCAGAGCGGGAATTTATGAAATTTGTTTGTTATACGGGGTGTGGAGTTGCAGGTTTTTTTTTGTTGTTGTTATTGGTGAACATTCCGCATAGGCTTTTCATTCTTTTTTTTTAAAATTTTTTTGCCTCTCACGGATACGGCTGAACGACGAATCGACCACTCGTTACGTGAATTGTACGGTTTTGGCATCATTTCAATGGTTGTTGGTGTTTTATTTGGCTCGTTTGTCATGTAGCGCTCATTCACGCTTACGCGATCATTGATGGCGTTTTTTTTGGCGATCAAAGTTGTGGTCATCTCAACGCTTTCTTTCGTTGTCGTTATGCATGTTACCGTCTCGAACGGCGTTTAAAGCATTCATGCTTCTGTTTGTACATTTGTTGATGCGAAACGAATAGGTTAGCTTTCGTTGTCGGCGTTTGTTTAAAAAATCGTTCGATTTCACCACCCTCTTCGAGACTCCCGGCGCTAGCTGTTTTTATCGCTCGCTGATATTCTAAAGCGTACAGAAGAAGGGGTTTAAATCATAGCATATTTCGTGCGGTATTGCGGGGCTACCGTCGAAGCGTTTAATGGCTTTGGAAGGTTTAGATCCTTTAGTCGTAGCGTTGATGTAGTAAACGTAAAAGTCGCTATGTGCACGTGGGATGCGCTTTAGACTGACATGTTTATTGCGAATATGCATAATATAGAGTGTGCGAAATAGCAGTACGTTTGGCTTAACAGCGATGCTTTGCCCCCAGGCATGACTTGCTTCACCAGGTGGCCGTTTTCGAGTGGTGCGTTTGGTTCGTTCGATTTTAATATTGTTTTAAGGACGTCAGCAGCAATAACATAAAGTATTGTCACCATCAAAGCAGATGTCTTCGACAGAAGCCGAGGTATCCGACGCAACGGCTTCAGGAATCGGCGACAAGACAGCAGGGGCAGATGAAAGCGTCGCGCAAATGCCTGAAAAAGAAATTGATGTCGCCGACATACCTATGCCCGCGGAACCGGAGAGTGGGCCAGCGAAATCCATTAACGAAGAAATACACTGTACGTTTTTACTTCATTCGGTCGCTGTACTGTAACGAAATGGCGTAGCTGATATGCGTTTTTGCAGTTTACTTATGTCGTTTTATACGGTTCTACCGTACACTGTGGTTCCTTGATATGTGTATCAATTTCCGTTTTTAAACAATGGCACAACAATATGCGGACACTTTTGCACGAATGAGGCGCGTGGTCTACAGGGTTTTGCAACATTCCTGAAGGCGAAGTATTCGATTGAAACCGGGCTTGGAAAAAATATAAGATTCGTGACTGCTTCTGTTGTGTCACTGCTTTTTGGCCCGATTTGCGCTTTTTTCCCCTCGAGTTTAATGGGTATCGCTTGTCTCTGTTTGCAAAACGAGAATGGAATTTAGCCCTTACTGAAAATATTTTCTGCCCTACTGAAAATTTATCATTGGGCGCAATTGAACGCGACGGTTGTCTAGTTTAGTCGGCGCAGAGTAAGGGAGTGCTGTGACCGTTTTCCGGGGTCTGTGTTAACCAGGAGGGATACCGCGCTCAGAAGAACGTGTCGTCGGCATGTGAAAGCCATAGCAGAGGTGCGTGCAGGTGAAACCGAGTCCACACTGTAGTTTGGAAGTCATTTAAGAAGAGCTTTACGCCAATAAACAGTTCAATTTTAGTTGTGGAGAAGGACACGAAGCCCACGACGAACGGCGAAAGCAGTGGTGAAGGTAGTGCAGAGGAGAAGACCGAAGGTGTTCTCAAAATTGCTGAGGAGGAAAATAAGATGGAGGAGGAAGGGAAAGACGAGGAACTTGAGCACGAACAACCTGAAGAGGTATCATATAGTGATCATTTCATTACTAATCTTTCTAATTTTCCTGGGACATTGAAACTGGATAATCTGTGCTTCCCCACCCTCACCCCCTCCCCACCGCACCCACCCTGCCGGCTGCGCTGTCCTCAGCGCTGCTTCCGCACCAACAACACTCGTCTTGTGTTGTTCTTATCCCATCTCCATTTTTCGCTCGACCGGTAGACAAATTTCTGTGTAACTGAGGCACTCCAGGATTTTCATCCTACAGATGTTTCTGATTTTCCCTTAGCTTTCCTTTCTCTCGTTTTATCGTATTCTGAAGGCGAAGTTTCAAAGTTCAGCCTATCTTGAGATTCTAAAAATCTACGAAAAAGTACTCAGCTTTCGAATTGGAAGAAGTGGGACTGTCTGTCATAGGTTCTGCGGCTTAGTTCAGGTGTGGAAGATTGTTTTCAACGAAGAAGAAAGTTGATTTTAACCAATATTGTAGGTATGGGATCACTCTGGCAAGCGAACGTCTGTATGCTATTTTGCTTGGATAGCGAAATGTTCGGAACACTCAAAGCTTGTATTTGCTTCCAATGGGAAAACACTTAGTAGCATTTAAGCTGCTTATTTGAAGCGAATGAGTGCGCTGTGGTTACAGCTGCTAACTAATGAACAGAAATTATTGTAAACTGTTGTCTGTGTATTATTTTATTTTATTTTTCTCAGTTCTTTGCATGTTATCGAATCGATGTGAATATTTCTCTCTATGGTGATAAAAGGATCATCTTTCATGCATTTAAATTCGCTGGGAGAATGGGGCTTGCATGGCTAATTATGTCGCTGAGAAACCTTTAGATAGTGGAATGGAAAGGGCAACTTGGGATTGCTAGAATACAGAGCTTACGAAACAGCTCTGTCGATTATAGTTCCTTCTAGTGCACTGTGACTTTCAAGAAAGATGTTGCACAAGTTTTTTCCGGCTTAAACATATTCATGTGTCCAAATATGCTTCTTAATTGCATGTTGCTATGCATATTTGGCATGATGAGTTGGAAATTGCCAGGTTGCATCCTTCAAAACTTCAAACTGCCTCTTTTTTCTTGTTTTGTCGGCTGCTTGGCATGATATCGATGTTTGAGGTGGTCGAAGCGGTAATGGAAAAGCGAGTGATATCGATGGATATCGGTGATGGGGATGAGAAAGAAACGGAAGGAGGAGGAAAGGAAGAGGAGAAAGAAGAACACCACGAAGAAACCGAAAAAGATGGCGAATGGGAGGTCATCGGAGAGAAGGAAGTTGATCAGGTCTTATATTTTCATGAAAAAAGTTTGATATCGGTCTGGGGAATTTTTCTTGTATGAGGTGCATAAAAATAATTTAAAAAATGATCTAGTGGTACTGTGCCTGACTTCCGCATTTTCTTTTTCAGTTTGCACCAGGCTCGTATGACTTCAGTTGATACTGCGATGACGCGCAAGCGATCACCATCCGAAACCGTCTGTCTTTTTTCCACGGAATTTCGAGTTATTTTCTATGGAAAAACATTCCCTATAACATCATGTGTTGTTGTGATATCACTCGACTGCCGTAGACGTTCAAGAGACCCATTCAGCACCAATAAAGATTCTAACCCGTCGCTGACATAAAATATCGGTTATGGTCAAATTTTCTCATAAATTGCGAGCTGTAGTCAACGGATCAAGAAAAAGGATTCTTAAAAATCTTAGACCTCGGACGTTTTCGCTGTAAGTGGAACAGGATTTGTGAAGCGATGGGTTATCCATTTGCAGCTGAACTGCGGAACACATAGTTGATTTCCGGATATGGTGGTGATCGCTTATTATCACTCACTATTATTCGATGTTGTTAAACCGATCATTTCTTTTTTTTTTTTAATTGTTTGACGGCGTAAACGTTTGATGTTAATTATGCACGTTTTCATCGCGTATCCACAACTGTTTACTGATGCTTGTTGAATATGCTCCCATTTTTGTTAACTGAATTTAATTGAAGAACGAGTTGCTTTTCAGGCGAAGGAAGAGGTAAAGGTGGCAGAAGGTGCAACAGCATCCACAGAAAAGGCGATCGAGGAAACCGCTGCCGCAGAGAAGCCAGTCGTGGGCGAGGAGGAAGAAACAGACACCGTCACTATTTCCGTCGCAGTGCCACCGGTTCACCTTTCCGTTGTTAAGTATTGTAAGTAAGGCGAAGAAAAATAGAAATTTCATACTAGATAACGGTTTTGTTATTCTCTGGAGGGGACATTTTCTAAGATTTAAGTTGATTATATCGCTAGACAGTTTTGTTCAGTCAGATTCGGCAGTTGATTCGGCGAGTATGGCAGTCTGAACTGAGAGTTGAGTTGGCGAATGCGAAACTGATAGTTGTATGGGAAAGGGAATATGTTGGAGGTTAGTCCTTACGCGACATTCACGACATTTATTTTATTGGTAGTAAATAAGGACGACCTCAGGAGTACTAACTCAGCAGGGCAGGGAAATTAGAGGCCTCGTTGTCACTGTCATCTAACATCCGCGCTGCTGTCTTAAGCTGCCAGAATTCCGCATTCAGCACTTGCAGTGAATGATCAAGGCAGAGGAAGGGGGAAGGGGCTAAATTTTTGCGTTTGCAGAGTGTTTTGGGAATGACGTAGCGTGTTGTAATCAAGTGGCGACAAGGTGTCGTCCTTTAGTCATGTATTTCCCCTCATTCAGTCGTTATTCTGTTACTATTTCATTCCCACTTTCACTGAACTTATTATTCATTGAAGTCATCGAATATGCCGTATTTGCGTCGGAGAAACTTTCCGCCCTCACTGGTCACTAGGAATGGCAGTTTGAATCATGCGGTTCAGACTCATCGATATTCAGCACTTACGGCGATAAGGCGGAAGCATACCTCAAATTAAGAACATATTTGTCATGTTATCTCAAAAATAACTATGTTTGAAACGCGTCCTGAACGTAGTATTTCCTTTTTCGATTGCGTGTCCGTCCGAATATCGTCTCATCTCATCGGGACCTTCGTTCTTTCGAACTTAGCTTGTATTAACGAATTCGAAGTGACATTATCGCCAAGTCGCAACAAATTTTACACTCATGTTAACGGCCCTTGGAAGTAACGCTGATAGATAGCCTAATAGCTTTTCTAGTGACTTGAAATTTTGAAATTTTTGCATTATCGACGACTTAACAATGTTTTTCCTGATATTTTGCATGAAGCCATTTTGAGTTTCTTCGAGTTCTGCAGGACGAAGAAGAAAAAAGTAAAGATGGGTCAAAGGCCTTGAGTGAAGGCGAGCAACCTCAAGAGCACGGCGGAATGGAGGTTGATGAGCCGGCTGGGGAAGAGCTGTCGAAACACGAGGAAGAGCACACGGAGGAGGAGAAAAAGGAAGAACAAAAGGCGGAGGAGAAGGAGAAGGACGCGCCATCAAAGGAGGAGAAGAAACAACCAGAAAAGAGGGAAGAAGAGGAGGTGAGCAGCAGACTTTTTTCTTTTAAGCATGATGATGAAGCTGTCATTTGTTAAAAATTGCTTTTTCATGTTTCACCCTCCCACTTCACATGTGAGAGAGGGCAAGGCCTTCAATGTCTCATTAAAACGGATGAGAGCAGAGAAGACGGGATATGGGGGAGCGAAGTAGTTGTTGAGTGCATTTTTGTTTTTCCTGAGGGATTTTCCTAGTGTTTGTTCGCCCGTTTATTTCAGTATCATGCTGTTTAAAACATGATAAATCTGCAAGTGGAGGGCGAAGAAGAAAGCAAAGTGATCGCCGAGCTTTAAATTCTCTCAGTTGGCTTTGCAAGTTTGTCGTCCTATACGTAAGTTTTGCGCTAAACTGGCTGTCTCGAAATCGATCAGGGAAGAAAGCGATGAGGGTATCCGTAACCCTTTTGTAATTTTGAATTGATTGATTCTTTTTGGTCATTTCTGTGTTCTTTTTGTCAGGCATTCATCCACAACTTTCTCCGCCGGTTCCTAGAGCAATAATTGATGCCGTATGAAAAATGGCCGGAGGGTATACAACTAACAATAAAACTAAAGCGTGAACGATTAACTCGTGCTTCTTTTAGTCACGTCGTCATGTAAATGTAAAATGTGGCTTGCAATTACGGTTTGCTACGGATCTTCACGTCCAAAGTAATTTGAGCTTGTTTAAAGACTGGCACAAAACGAGTGCTGCCAAAATGGATGGTAGAAAACGCTGATGCTCCGCCAAGCCCGCAGCCAGAGGAGTCAGTCGAAAAAGGGGAGGGCGCAGAGGGTGGTGAAGCGGCTGCAGATGCGACACCTGTATCAACACCAGGCAGAGGCCGAGGTCGTGGAAGGGGAGGTAGAGGACGTGGATCGACTAGAAGCGCTCTTGTCAAGCCACCGCAACCGGTAAGTTGTACTGCTTGTCACCGAGCGCCTTACCACTTTCTGATTTCTTCTCCCACTTGCAGACGTGGTCTACATTTGCAACAATTTGTGATCACATTTTCTGCGGAAAAAGGGTTTTCTGATTCTTCATTCCTTATGTTCTTTTTTTTTCCTTTGGTTTTCCGAACTAAGTTCTGGATAGGCTCAGAGTGTGACCACTGTTTGTGGATGTTACGTCTCCGATTTGAGGCGAAGGAGTCGAGGATGGTCTGCTTCATCTTCGCGTTTAGGTCGTACATAGTTCCAGTAGCAGGGTTTTCCTACAAACACGTAAGAAGACGAATAATTTTGTGCGCACAAATATGCGCACAAAATTAGTGGGTAAAGGTGTTTGTATTGGGTTTAGTTGTTTTTTATTTCCAACTTCCTTCATATGAATCTCATTTATTAGGATTAGATTTGTCTTTGCTACAGTGATAATTCATCATTGCTTGATCCGGCTATGCTGGAGTAACCTATAAAGGTCGTTGCATGCAAGTAAGCTTTTGCGATTATTTGAGAACACTGAGTCTCCAGGCGCTTTTTAAAAGGCATCCGTTCAAAACGCTTTGCCCCTAGCGCACTGAGCACTGCAGCTATACAGGCAGCTGAGCACAGAAACTTTTCTAAGTCTGGAAACGATTTTCCCAATTAGTGGAAAGCGGCCATCATATTTTCATGTTCCACTCCGTAGAGCATACGGTGCAGTTGAATCAAAAACCGGCAATTTCTACTGCACAGAACCAGTGCGGAATTCTGCACCTAGCAATTAGGCGGGTCGGCATTTCAGTTCTCTAATGAAGGGCAGGGTTGCGTCAGCAGCGGAGGAACGAATGCCAGGGAGGACCTAATTTAGTCAGGTTTTCTATGAGGTACCCCGTCTTAAAGGGAACAAGATTCGGGGTTGGTGAGAAAAAGATGAGAACTTGAGGCAAAAATTAAGCGAGAGGGAGGGAAACAGTAATTAAACCGAAGGATTTAAGGTGGCTCAGAGTGTTGTCGCCTAATTCCAAGGTGGGTTAGATAGGTGACAGATGAAAACAGAGGGCATTAAGTGCTGGAATATTTTAGACGGAAGGTGAGCAGCAAGCCGACTCGTTATCGGCAGGTCGCCCTCGTCGTTCTACTCGTTCGACAGTTGATTATGCACATCCAGATGTTGCCACAGTTGTTGCCGAGCAAGAGGATTTGGAGAATGAGGTACGCTTGTCGGCCTGCATATCTGCTTGACCTCCCCTTCCTTTTTCTCCTCTTCCGTGAGCGCCCTGACTTAGATTCCGAAGTTTTGAATGAATCAGAATTTGTAATCCGAAATTTTTACGCCACCTTTTGTAATTGTCCAATGAACGCAGTGAAACTGGTTAAAGACTTGTGGAAATGCTCCGGAACCTCGAGTTTTTGTGCCCCCATGGGCTTTTGTAGTCTCCGCGAAATGAAAAGTAGGTCAGCATTCAGTGCGATTTTCCAAAGTGTTATAACGCCGCCTAGTTCTTGATGTGTTGGAGTCGAGATGTATAAGAAACATTTTGTCTAAGACGTTGCGGAATCGTGGGACTGTCGGGGAACTGTAGAAGGACGACAGGCACGCTAAACCATCAGCTTATTCTCCATAACGAACGTAATGACCATCGAGTTTAAGAGGTAGCTAACAAAAGAAGCGGAGAATTACTAAAGTGTGATGAAACGGATAAAAATACATTTATCAACATGGGAGCCACGAACTGAGTAGGGGTGCGGTCGTCTTCCACAACACAGAGTCTCAACTTGTTGTGTGCCGTCCTTTTGTGATCTCAAAAATACTCCATAAATGTACAAAAGGGCCTAAGGGGGAGGGGAGGGGAATGGGAGACGGGGGAGAAATAGGGCAGAGCATCCGCATGCTTCTTTAATATCATCCGATTTTCTCTGGCGATTAGTGGTATCGTCCTGTTCAGGCGGGGCACACGCTGGCCATTAGAAATGGAAAGTTCACAGTATCTCATTCGAATTTTCCTAGTAACTTCTTGTCTAATGGCCAATATTTTATTTATTTTTTGAACAGAGGAATGCAGTTGCTTCGCTCGCGCTTAAACGCTCTCCATGTTTCGTCGGAGAACTCATTATGCGCATCGTGAGAAAGAATAGATAAATAAGTATCACACCGGCTAAAGACAAAAACAACTGAAAGTGAAGTAGGTTATGGCGAAACCATTTTTAGAATGTGCAGGTTTAAACAGTTCACTTAGGGATTGAGTTTCAGGTCACTTGATAGAATTCTGGCGCAGAACTAGTTTAAATGATTGGTTATTTTAAGTTGCAACAAAAGGTGACTCGTAGTCGTGGCAAAGGACGTAGTCGTGGTCGTGGTAGGGGCGCAGCCAAAAAGGTGGCAGGAACAGACGATGAGGATGCAGAAGACAGTGGGTCAGAGTATGGCGCTTCGTCAAAGAAGAAGAAGAGCTCCACACCAGGCAAAGGGAGGGGGCGTGGTCGGGGGCGAGGAGGCAAGACAAGAAGGACCAGATCAGGTTACTTTCTTTCCAGTCACTTTTGAAAAAATCATACCGGGGAAATGGTGGTGTCATTGTGATGGTTGTAGGACGTTATTGGGATTGTGTAGGAGGATTTTACGAAGAGGGTCGGTAAGAAGGGCTTTCTGATGAAATAAGGTGTGAGGCTAGCGCTAACATCTACACTTTGAACTTTATTCAAAATCTATATTCGCATCAGTTGTAACTTCATGTGCGTGGTGGTGTCGGACCACTGTTTGCTGACTTTCCACGTACACATAGTTCACTTACGCACACGCGTTACGTATTGTTTAACAATCTTTATCGAATAATCTTGAGGACTGTTGGTATGCCGGCGTCATTGGACACTAGGCATTCGGCACATTCCGACTGAGTTTCAACGCGCATATCAAGGGTGCAGTCGGCCAGAAAAGGATTTTGCCAGCTTGGGGTGGAACTTTGCTTCTCAGTCGATGGTCTTCCGTTGCTGGTTTCCCACCCGCCTTTGCATTGCCCCTCGTTTAGATTCCGTTTAACGGAATGTGTTTTCAGCAAAAAAGAAAGGAAAAAAGGACGAGAGCGAGGAAGAGGAGGAGGAGGAGATGCAGCTAGAGGAAGACAATGATCCAGCGTCCCCGGGATCAGGTGAAGAAGCATATAAACCTGCCCCATCTAAGCGACGGTCCGAGCCAACCCCGTGGAAACAGCCCCCTAAAAAACGAGGACGGCACGCTGCGAACGCTCAGAAGGAACACGACCACTGACTTCCGTATTCGTACGTTTTATACGCGCTCTTTTCTATGAGCTGTCCAAACGGCTTAAGCTATTCGCTATGCACAAACAAATCTCCGTAGCGGTCGTAAGGCTTAGCACGGAGGTTTTAAGTGCTCCATGCGAATGACTTTTGCCGGTGTGTGATGGGCCTTATGACTGTTCGAGCGAACCATTCCATGCTTGTGGCTGTTGTATGTTTTGTGGGTTCTAGTTAGTAACGAAGGTCAGAAATCAAAAGCATTCGTGGACGATGTGTCGGGCAAAAAGCCGGATCGGCAAATCTGCGCGTTTTTCTGGCCCATACATGCTTTCTTTTAGTCATAATTTTAATTTGGCTTCTGATCTTCTTACGTAAACGATTATTTGTGCTTGAGTTTGTTTCATTCTCGATTTATAGGCACTCGAAAATTTCCGCTGCTCGTCTACAGTAAGGAATTGGAGAACATATGTTGTTTGTTTTCATGATGGGAAACGTTTATTGTGTATTCAGTGGTGTGCTCGATTGTCTAGTACGAAAAGCGCTCGGCGATCGGGTTTTTGTTTTGCAGTGTGACTGTTAAGATGCGAGCGAGCCGCAATTTGGCTAAGCCCACAAAGTTGGGCGGGTGCTTTGATGTAGAGAACTCTTCATCAGCTAGTGGTCATCGATTAGATTCTCACATCGATCTGTAACTTAGCCAAGGTCACATATAGAAAGTCATTACAGGTTGGCGGTAAAGCTTAACGTGCTTTAGGGGAGCCGATTTCAATTTGTTGCAACATCCGGTTTAAAAATTTAACAGTCTTGTGCATGGCGGCTGGTTGAGTAGGTGCATATTGGAAGTTCCAAGGTCATCTTTTCTTTAAACCTTTAGTAGTCGATTTCGCACGCTCATCTTTACAGCTAAGAAGTATTTAGTCGAAGTTTGGACTTGCAACGTTACGCTTTGTGGAGCGTCGATATTGGTAGATGGAACACCGGTGTTTTATGTTCGTTGATGTCTTCTGGTAGCTGCTTTCGCTAGCAAATATTTTCATTGCAGCGCGCATCGAATTAGCAACGGGTTATGTTGTTTCGCTAAGGAATAGGTACTGTGAAATCGCTATTCGTCTTGGGAATGCGACGTTTCTTATTCTAGCCCATATTTAAGATTGCAGATTAGCTTTTCAGTGCAGTTCAGATGACGAATTGGCGGGGTATTTTCGGGAAATCGATCAAAATTCTTGAGCCTCAGTGAAAAAGTGGAGTTTAAAGCGGCACGGGAAGGTCGTACCCCGTATTTTACGAACTCTTCAGTTTATTTTGAATTGCGTGGGGTGAAAAATGTAGATATTGTGACTTTTTGGAAGCGTGTTAAGTTGTGAGGTAGCACCGATAATGTTGTGGATTGCGTCGTTATCGTTAGGTTTGAATGTGCCACATGTGCTTGATTAGTCGTTTTGTTGCAGAATTGCGTTGCGTTGCGTTGTGTGGAAGTTTGGCGGCGAGCGAGCGGCGCGGCTTCAGCGATTATCACGATTTTTGCTTATGTCCGCTGTTGCGTTCTCTCTGTTACTCTGTTGCTCTCTCTTACCCTTCCACTTCCCCCGCCCCACCCACCATTGTCTTAGTTCCCTGACTGCTCTTTTTTAATTCCCTCACGTGCTTGTTTCATCTTCAGGTGTTTCCAAATTTCGATGTTTGCTGTGTAACTGTGGTAAGTTGTGTCACTTTTAACTGCGGAAGGGAGTGGGAGGGGCGGGGTGTTATTTAGGGGGTGGCTCGGTTTTCTGAGCGAGGGAGATATGTTGGTACTGGCTGCATTGTTTCTGAGATGGTCTGTTAAATGCTTTTTTTTGAGTGGATGATGTTTGGTGATTTATTTGGAACTGTTCTGGGGAGAAGGAAGGGTATGGGAGAAACGAATCATCAACCGGAATTGAAACAAGTGTTCGTAGGTTGCTGTCACCCTAGGATACACCGCGCTTCCTTGCTCAGGCAGTTAGCGTTGCAAAGACGAACCTAGTGGCGCCTCTCTAGCAAAGTCGTTTCATTACGCTAATGTGTTTAAGTGTTAAACGTTTTCCTTTTACATCGATGAATAGTTACATCGGTTGCTCTTTTCTTCTTTGTTTCGGAAGTTATCATTTCGTTTTTTTTTGCGACAACTTGCGTCGTTAAACATTAGTTGCTTATCTGTGTTGTTTTTTCTTGGTTGTTATGTTATATTTTTAAGTCGATCCAATGGTTTCTTCCCTGATTTCGGTATCAGGACGTCGAATCATTTGTCATGAAAGCGGAGATGAGGGGAAGGGCAAAGGACTAACTCGTTTTCAGTTTTTGTATGGTGCCATGTCATCCGTTACGGGGAGAGGACAAGAGAGGGGCTTGATAGAAAACTTGAACAAGTACAGCGAAGCGGCACGCATGTCGGCTTTATTTCAATTGTAAAGGCCAGTTAGTGAGATTAGTTTTGGCAGATCTGACCGTTCGCTTGCTGTCCTTGTAATGAAAGCACACAGGGGCAGGCAAGAAAACAATAGGTGGTGGTGCGTGATAGGATATTAGGATTTAAGGGGCAGTTGTGTGTACACAGTCGATATTGCGTGCTTGTTTAACTGGTGAGGCGCGTTCGCTCTTTTCGTTATGCATTCAACTCCTACCTCTGCGCCACGCTATTTTTTTTTTGTTTCTTTTCAATATACCATGTGCAGCTCTTCAAGATTCTAGTCCCCGCTAGCTCCCACTTCCCGAGTTTCTTTTCGTTATATATGACATCGTCAGAAGGGCCTTTTGTTCAGCTGTTTTTTGTCGATCTTTGCTTTCGCTTAAATGATATCACTTCCTTTCGAACATTGTATAAAAATCGATTTCAGCATTAACAATTGACGAGTCCTTACTTTAGAATGCTCATTGTGAATCAGTGACAAATGGAGCGTTAGAATGGCTAATTGCCTTTTATAGGCAGTTTGGTATAGCTGTATAAGAACGTCTTCATTATCTATTGCCGCCCTCTTCTTGAATATGGTTGTCCAGTTTGGTCGACGTTCCAAAAATCGCAAATAGAGATGCTGCAAAAGGTGCACAAACGTTTAACGAAAGTGCCATTTCGACAAAAATCTTCGGGTCCGTACAGATCCGAATCACGCAAATCGTTTGATCATTGTCGCTCTAAAAACGGTTCAGTTTCGTCGCCTTAAATTAAATTTCACTTTGTTTCACAAAATTGTTAATGATTATTCCTATGCTGCATTTGGATCAATGTTCTCTTGTTCTGACCAACATAGTGTGTCATGAGCTCATAATTCTTACGGTTTCCGCGAGTCTCAACCTCAAATTCACTCTGTATTTCTTTTTCGTTTTCGAGTCGTTCGAATGTGAAACAAACATTTTAATTTTGTCATTTCATCGCCTATTGTTTTGCGTTCACCGTTCGCCTAAAGCATTTCGAATTCGAAAAAACCCACAGGATTGTGTTTAGCTGATACCTGCTTTTTTCGGTCATCATGTTGTTTTATTCCTTTTTATTGTTTCTTTTTTGTGTTTAATTCCATCTTTATTTTACATGTCGAAGTAAAGACCTTCCAACAACAACAACAACAATTATGAGGTAAGTCTTCGAATCATCTTGATGCTGAAAGAGAGTTGGGATTGGTTGAGAGCGTAATCGAAGTGGTTAGTGGTTTTAAAACAAAAGCGCCATGAGAGGACGAGATCGCATAAAGCGCTGAGAAGCTAAGCAGTACTGAAAGCTTTCTATTTGGAATATCGCATTGGTCGCCTTTCCTAAAATGACGTCTTTTCTAGACCGTTGGGATATGTTATGCCACTTCCCATTCGGCGTTAAATCAACGTTCCTCAAGCGCGCAGATGAGTACAAATAATAATAATGGTACCGTATCCCTCGAATGAAGACTCGCATCTGCTTGGCCCCTTCTGGTTCAAATGAGCTGGAACGACAACCTGTCTTCTGAGCATGGCGAGCAACCTCTCCTTTCATATCTTTCAAAAACACTACCAGTTAAAATGGACTCGTCCGCACCAAAAACGTCATTCAGCGGTAGTAAGGAAATCCGTAACGTATCCCTCTCGAATGACCCCCTCCTCCTCTTCATAGCATCTATAACTAAAAACTTTATTGCCCCCTGGGTCTTTATTCAAGCCGATACTATGATGTTTAGTCGCTTATCTGTTTTGCTGATCGCATAAAGAAAGCGTAATGTTTCATGTTGCTCGCTCGTTATGAACAATGCACTCACTATTCGAGCTTCAATCTTCGGTCATCGGCCATCGTTCGACATGACTTCCCAATCGGTTCATGCTACGTCTATTGCAACTTGACTTTCCACCGATGGTTGCCGAGTATATATTTTTGTTCTCGATTTGTATGTCGTGCTGCAAGACTATTTCCATCACCGTAAGAAACATTAGAAACTTTTAGGCATTATGATTTAGTGCTAAGCACATTTCAATTTATTCGACTTCGAATGAGTTCGATGCAGTTACTGCGTAACAAAATAGAGTACAATTACGTTTTCAAGTGTGTGTAATTAATGAACGACGTTGAATGAAGAACAACAATTCAATAGGTTGAGCGATACAAATTTTATTTGTGCGATACGTCTGCTATGTGATAAGCCATTAATGAAGAAACGAGTTGACGTTGATGGCATTTGCGCATTTCCGATGCTAGCTTGCAGTAGTCATCGTCTCACTTCAGTGACATTAGTTGGCATCATACTGGGCGCTTCATTCCGATATTGCGATACATTTGTAGTGTTTTTTTTTTCTAAGATAATAGGAAAAATAATAGGAAATAATAGGAAATAGGAAAAATTATAGGAAAAATTATAGGAAAAATTAACTTCGCCATTAAACTCAAAAATGAGTCACAAAACATCATTTATTTAATTTGTCTGTATTATATAATAATGTATTGAAATTGAATTCAGCTTTAATGCTGGGAGCAAATGATATTTAGATTTCTTGAATATTTAATCTTGGAGGCGCCAGAAGGAAATGACGCTCTCTTTGTTTAATATCGAGAAGGTGGAAGCACTCACGTGATTAATATAGACAAAAGTTCATATCAATTCCCCTTCCCACTACAATTTCTTTCTGTACAAACATTCGTATTTCTACTTTTGTGGAATCGATGCCGTGGTACTTAACTAGTAACTTTCGCTCACATTTTTTTGTAACAACGTTTACATACTCATCCGCTTCTTTTTGGCGTTAATGCTCGAATTCGTATGGCTGCGAAAAATTCTTAAAACCATTGTAAATATGGTCTTGGAAGAGACTTCTAGAAAGCGCAAATTGTATGAGGCCGAAAATACACTTACAGTAATTTACCTTCTATGGGAATCACAGCATGTTGCCAATGAATGTCTCTACTGATGTGACTAGTTATTTGGTACAACCACACAGCATATCCGGGCTACCCCAACCGAACCGTTAGATAAGTAAATCGAACTATCATGTTTCGCTATTCGATCCATTTGACCCAAACAAGTGTGCCCGCAATGAAAAAGCTTAGCAGATTGCGCCATTTACAATCTCTCTTCAGTCATCCGATCACAGGTGTATGCTTGCTCTTCGAGTTGTCCGCGAAATAAGCAATAATTATTCAAAGATCACCTACTCTTTTCCCTATTGGATAGTGAGGATGTGATTGTCTCTGTTATAATTTATTGTTGTTCAACGTGTTACTGAATGGAGCTTCAACATTGAATACTCACTTAATTCACTTGTCCTTATGAACACAGACAGCTATTCACTCTACAAAACAGCTATCGTTGTTGATTTGCTTCGGCCATCGATACGTTACGTTGATCTATCCATGGCCAAGACACAAAACGCTTATCTCATGCCCATCATTCATGACCAAATTTGAAAAAGCAGATTTTAGTAACGGTAGCTTATGAGATGCCGAAGCTTGGGAGGGAGATTGCTTCGATGGAGAACGAATCGTTGAAATAACAGCTGCCGTAAGGAAGTAAAAGAAGCCTGTGGGTACGGGAAAGCTGATATGGGATTCAATTCATATCAGCTTTTATAGTATCCATTTTTTGCCCACCTTTTTCACTAGCAGAAATTGTCTTTTGAATTCTTTGACTTCAAACGTTTCCTTTTTCGTAAAAAGTAGTGCCGCCTTTGAAGCGTTCCGTTCAAATAAGCTCTAGCTGTTGGTTCGTTTTTATTCTTCGGTCCGAATAGCATAATGGAGCGTGAATTGATTTACGTAGCTTCTTGCTTTTGGTTGTAAACTAACTTATTGGTTGTAAATAGGCTTATTGTCAGTTATAAACTAGTTTATCCATTGGTTTTGAACTGTGTGGCACCAGTAGAATTATATCGGAATAAATCATTCTTACTTCATAAGCCATTCTTTAACAACAAGTTCTCAGTTCTGAGTAAAGTGCAGACTTTAGCGCCATCAGTTTTTTATAAGGTGATGGATTTTAAAAAAAATTATTAAAAAACGTAAAAGTCTTCGCCATATTTTAGCAAAAAACTATCGAAGGTTTTAGAAAGTATGATACACGTTTTGCAAATTCTACATTAGCTCATTGACGGATCGACCAAACCTTTTTTCTCATATTAGAATGTTTCATGTTGGGCCATTTTTTAATAGTCAGTTCAACTTGAGGATGATCCTGCATGTCACTTCCCCTCCCCCACCCCCAAGCGTCACTCTGCGTCCACTCCAGTTCATCACCCCACGTTGCTAAGGTCCTTAAAAAAATATTTGTTGCTGAACGCGTTACACCGTACGTGTGAAAGTTTCCTTGGTAACTGAACCCTGCAGAATGCCTCATGAAGAAGTTATCAGCGATACGCATCTAGATGTGCTGATCACTGAACATTCTGCAAACCAGTATTTTCGGTGCCTAACTCTAGCAGTTCGATTCGGCAGTATATCTGATGTGAGAAAAATGCGAGATGAAAGTGGTACGACTAGCTGAAAAAGTCAAACCGATCACAAACTGCTAAGGGGTCGATAAATATGCGTCCTTTATGGGCACTATTCTATATTTCGAAGTTTTCAGCCGCACTGGCTGAACGATTGAATTGAACTAATTTTAAAATATTTCTTTTCGGTCAATCTTTCGGGGCATTTGCTATTCTTCAGCTGTACAAACATTATAAAACCTTTCATTCTTGTGTATTCAAAATCTTTACCCTTTGTAATGATATAAGTGAACAAGTACACATTATTTGCCATATTGGTGTGATTGTTAATAAATTTCAATACATTTTAACAAATTCTCTATTGCGGAGTTCAGTACTATACGGAAACTTTAAATGCGCTCATAATATGACGCCTTTCAGAAGAACACCATTTGCCTGCCATATTGACGAGCAGCGGCGGGCTTTCTCGTGGCCACGTACTGATTTTGTTTTCAGTAAGATTTGTCTTGTCCGCAGAGAATATCTCATTTTGTACAACCACAGTTCACGTTTTAATCTTCACATAGCTGCATGAAACCACAGCTTGTAGTCTATGCGGCAATAATTCACTTCTCATATACCTTGTGTGAGAAAATGCCCAACTGCTAATATACGCTGATAGTACGAAGTAGATACGCACCCGTCACTGCTCGCAGATGTGCGAAATTTATGTCGTAGTAGTGGAAGAATGCAAAGATTTACCTCCCCCC
>JPKZ01001275.1:249921-261354 GCA_000803305.1 Toxocara canis
CTGCTGTACAAGTAATGCCTACAGATACTACTGTGATACAAGAGACATCAAAATGATTTCCTCATTGATTTGCTTCACGAATCGTCGAAAGACTCTCTAACGCCAAAGCCGATTTTCACTAGTCAATGGTTACCTAACTGACACTCAAATAACAGCCTCAATTTGATCGGAGTGTTGGGAAATGTTAAGGTATCGATGCATCGTTATCGAAGTTAAGAGGTCACTTGCTGCATAATTCGATCTCTCAGAGTCGTTTTCCATCCTCAATATTTTACGAAATGAATTTTTGCTTTTGTTCACCTCAATAAACCGTCAAATTTGAGCAATTTTTATGCGCGATCCTCTCCATTTTTCCTTCAACATCTCACGCAAACATCCGATACATAACTTATATTTGACAGTCGTTAGACTTATTCCACACCCAACAGTGTTTGATTACTTCAATTTCATCAATTGAAACAAATATCACACCGTTTCGATCAGGTGCCGCTCAATGCTCGCAGTAACCATACAATTCCCAGCACTAGTTCAAATTACTCTTTGCTCCAATCAGTGCTTGCTTAGTAAGGAAAAACCACAATGACATCACTTCTTCGTTGATCAGTTAAAATCTTCTAATAATAATAGTAATGGGCTAATACCGATAACTTTCCGCTCTTACCAACTCATTCTTCGCTTATCGCTTTGAGAGAATAACTTTTTGCTTTTCTAGCCACATAATTATCAGCAATAAGGTTCATTTAAAGCCTTTGAACTCTGTGAGCTGTTCGTCTATACTCAAATTCCGAGTGTTTTCTTAAGAGTGTATGACAGTCGAAGAATATGACTCATATGCGTCTATTGTTCCCTCCTGTCCTCGAATAAAGTGATAAATTTCTAGATGATCATCTCGGTTCTTCAAAATGATTAATATTTTGTAATAGCAGATTTCATTTGCTCGGACACTGATGAGTGGAACTGTTTTTCGTTGAACTCTTTCGTGTTTGATGGATTTTTTTTAAAATGAATTCGTTGAATCAATTCATGGACTTTACTATTGGTAGCAGTCTTTGTCAACAAACTTCCAAGCCTATTAAGAGGCATTTAGCAATAAGTTCCAATTCGGAAACAGCTGCTCGATTAGCATATCGGATTTTTAAAATATATTTTAGCACTATGCAGTGTTCTTTGATCTTTCCAGTCACTTCGAACAAAACAGAACTTCATTTAAATTCTCTGCATCATTGCTTATTAGCGTAAGCACTACTCTCAACGAATCAAATCTATCATTGCTATCGTCAAGCGATGCTCGAGACAAAGAAATTCGCTCGAATTTAGACAATACAAAGGGAGAGCTTAGAGCCATAGTACCGCTTCGAAATCTATTTTGAAAACCATTTGACCAAATAAGCTAATATGAAGAAGTTTTCGCGCGAAATGCTAACGGAAGTCTTCATCAAGGTGATGATGATATCGGACGCTTAGCGCCGATTCAAATAACGTAGACGCTTATTACACTGTTCGCGACTATCATTTTCAGCATTTCTTCTTATCATTTTGAACCGTTTATAAGAACACATTCGACGTATATTTATGCTAGGGGTTCCTAATTCACAAAAAAGACTCATCATGAAATCTTAGAACTATCCGCCCATACCGTTTATTTGTGCAGCCTACTCTACCAGACTGGTGGAAAGGCTCACAGCTTCTCGTTTCAAACCATAGTTCAGTTTTAATCTCTCCTTTTAAATGCACATCTCCCAATGTCTCATGAAATAGAGCTTATGCCATTTAGAAAACTTCGAAGTTACCATTCGTACGTTGACCGCGATCGCTATATTATCTACCGACCTTAGAAAAGCGGTTAATTCACTCGCATTGCCTTAGCTTATTCCTAAACTTATAACGTCAGCGACTATCTTAATGTGTTTTACCCTGCGATCCCTTCTTGGATCGTTTCCAGGTAATTCTTGCCGAAGACCTCCTTTGCGATTTTGAGCAGATCAGCAGTACATTTTGCCCTAGGGTCTGTTCTTGGCTACCCGTCTTTGTTATCTCAATTAATGGCCTTCTTGACTGCCTCCCTATCTGAATCCACGCGCTTCCTCTTTGTAGATGATGCCAAATTCCTCTTCATTATCAACAGTCTTCAGATGCAATTTTCATCGCAATATCTTAAGAAGCATTTTACAACATTTTCGATAATCTGTCCCTGTAGCAAATTTTTTTTCATGTTTTTTTCCGCTTTCAGTTCTTGCAAGAAAATTTATTTTCCGTTCTGCTGTGTTTTTATCAAAAGCTTTTCCTAAGCTATTTTGTTTTGACCTGTGAAATAGAACAGAATGCATCATGGGATACGAATATCATTACTGCAAACCGAATTCGATGGTCCGGCATCTGATTTGCATTGCTTGTTTTGTTGTCGACTAGTCTAAGCAAGTGGATTAAATGTGGAAATATATTCTGTCCGCAATAGACAGGATCTGCTTGAGGTATTTGATCGAAGATGCGCCACGAGCTGCTTTTATTTGAATCGGATTCTTTTGTCAGTAATACTTCTTATCCAGTTTCCGTGCATTATCTCGAATAAAACCTTCATGAGCTGTGAAGTTCACATCTTTTCAAAAAGGATATTTGCGATGCAGCCACGTCGAGAAGATGCCATTTGCTTCAAAGTTTGTGAGTAGATTTTTTAGTATGGGATCCCGCTGTATTTAATAGTGCTTTGATCGAGTGGAGATGATTTGTTTTTGCTATGCTGGAAATGAGGATATTCGATAGGAAGGCTTTGCCTAAGAATGATGGATTGAAGCAATATGATCGTTCTTGGAAGTTTACAAAGTTATTGTTGTGCCGATCACGTAAAAGGGAAGAGTATGCTTCATATTTGGCTACTTTTCATCCTTCTCATTAGAGCGCTTTCGGTTAGATGTGAACCTCAGTTTAATAGCCGTCAGTGATGGACTGGCTTTGATCATCGTGCAACAACTCGCCAATGCGCTCTCCGAACATATTGTAGCGCTCATCAAATTGCCATTTCTGAGGCGATTCTTCAATCATTTGTTTCTCAGCTGGAACTGGTATAAATTCACTATTATCATTCGAAAAGGAAATAGCTAAGTGGCATAACGAAATTTTCATGCACTTGTGCATAATTTTTACGCAGAAAAAAACATAACAACCATGAAGCATTGGTGTTCAATTAAACGGAACAATGAAGAACTTTGAATGATCCACTTATCTTGGACTTGTGCAAGCCATTGTAAAAGCTGATAATTTGCACTCGTTTAAATAATGCTTCATTTATTCATTCACTCTTTTGCTATGAACCATTAAATTGAAAAATCCGTTTTGAAATGTTCTCTTCGCTTCTATCGTCAGCTCCTCATATTGGTCGTAAAACATATTATTCGTATGTATGTCGTCGCAAAATGCTTTCATACATTCGCATCTTTCGCATATTGCCAGCTACTCACTACCATACAGTCACATCGCCTTAAAACATAACTACCGTATAACTCCAAGTAGAAGTGTTGCCTCGTCGACAGAGTTTTCGGCAATGGAAACCTTCTGCATCCTTAACGCAGGCTTTCATTTAGAGAATCAGTTGACGCTACGTTTCATTGACCCAATTACTTTATGAAAAGGGATTTAGGCAGCTCCATGAACGAAAAATTGATCTGATTTCAGTACCATGAAACGAGTTATGGAGCATTATCGTCTGGAACGTATTACCGTCTGAAACGTTGACGCTGTGAGCCTCTGGGCTTCTAGTGAATGTGATACGATATTTGACACTTGGGTAACTTCTCTTGGCCACTGCACCACTTTGTCACTCTGTTATGGTCCTTTCATTCCGGATTATCAACACTTGTAGGTACCCATAGAACAAGATCAGCCGTAGGGCATGGGGGATAGAGGAGCGAAAGGGAGGGAAGGCAGACAGTTGCCGCTCCATGCGGTTAAGCTTTTTCCCTCATTTACAAGTTATTAGCCACAGAGTGAAATATGCAGAGAAATAGCGACACGAATACCCATCGATGCCTTAGACAATTTTGGTTTTCTTTATTTTGTTTGTTTGTTCCGTTTTTCCGCAGTGACGATTGTTAGAAAGTAAGAACAAAAAGCTATATAAAAGGTTTATGTGAGGAAATCATTTAATTCATCCGTGCAGAAAAATGTACATTTGATTTGTGGAGTAATATCGGTACTTAATGCATAATATATTTTATGCGATAAATTATTCTTTTGCATTTTTTTCCTCATCTCCATATACGCATTAACTAACATTAACATTTTTGCCTTTCGCTCCTCGTAACAGTTTTCATCCCTGCGTCTAGACACTTAATCAGTAGTGCTCAATTTTAGCACTCGTGTTAGCTCTCACTGCTGTACAAGTAATGCCTACAGATACTACTGTGATACAAGAGACATCAAAATGATTTCCTCATTGATTTGCTTCACGAATCGTCGAAAGACTCTCTAACGCCAAAGCCGATTTTCACTAGTCAATGGTTACCTAACTGACACTCAAATAACAGCCTCAATTTGATCGGAGTGTTGGGAAATGTTAAGGTATCGATGCATCGTTATCGAAGTTAAGAGGTCACTTGCTGCATAATTCGATCTCTCAGAGTCGTTTTCCATCCTCAATATTTTACGAAATGAATTTTTGCTTTTGTTCACCTCAATAAACCGTCAAATTTGAGCAATTTTTATGCGCGATCCTCTCCATTTTTCCTTCAACATCTCTCGTAAACATCCGATACATAACTTATACTTGACAGTCGTTAGACTTACTCCACACCCAACAGTGTTTGATTACTTCAATTTCATCAATTGAAACAAATATCACACCGTTTCGATCAGGTACCGCTCAATGCTCGCAGTAACCATACAATTCCCAGCACTAGTTCAAATTACTCTTTGCTCCAATCAGTGCTTGCTTAGTAAGGAAAAACCACAATGACATCACTTCTTCGTTGATCAGTTAAAATCTTCTAATAATAATAGTAATGGGCTAATACCGATAACTTTCCGCTCTTACCAACTCATTCTTCGCTTATCGCTTTGAGAGAATAACTTTTTGCTTTTCTAGCCACATAATTATCAGCAATAAGGTTCATTTAAAGCCTTTGAACTCTGTGAGCTGTTCGTCTATACTCAAATTCCGAGTGTTTTCTTAAGAGTGTATGACAGTCGAAGAATATGACTCATATGCGTCTATTGTTCCCTCCTGTCCTCGAATAAAGTGATAAATTTCTAGATGATCATCTCGGTTCTTCAAAATGATTAATATTTTGTAATAGCAGATTTCATTTGCTCGGACACTGATGAGTGGAACTGTTTTTCGTTGAACTCTTTCGTGTTTGATGGATTTTTTTTAAAATGAATTCGTTGAATCAATTCATGGACTTTACTATTGGTAGCAGTCTTTGTCAACAAACTTCCAAGCCTATTAAGAGGCATTTAGCAATAAGTTCCAATTCGGAAACAGCTGCTCGATTAGCATATCGGATTTTTAAAATATATTTTAGCACTATGCAGTGTTCTTTGATCTTTCCAGTCACTTCGAACAAAACAGAACTTCATTTAAATTCTCTGCATCATTGCTTATTAGCGTAAGCACTACTCTCAACGAATCAAATCTATCATTGCTATCGTCAAGCGATGCTCGAGACAAAGAAATTCGCTCGAATTTAGACAATACAAAGGGAGAGCTTAGAGCCATAGTACCGCTTCGAAATCTATTTTGAAAACCATTTGACCAAATAAGCTAATATGAAGAAGTTTTCGCGCGAAATGCTAACGGAAGTCTTCATCAAGGTGATGATGATATCGGACGCTTAGCGCCGATTCAAATAACGTAGACGCTTATTACACTGTTCGCGACTATCATTTTCAGCATTTCTTCTTATCATTTTGAACCGTTTATAAGAACACATTCGACGTATATTTATGCTAGGGGTTCCTAATTCACAAAAAAGACTCATCATGAAATCTTAGAACTATCCGCCCATACCGTTTATTTGTGCAGCCTACTCTACCAGACTGGTGGAAAGGCTCACAGCTTCTCGTTTCAAACCATAGTTCAGTTTTAATCTCTCCTTTTAAATGCACATCTCCCAATGTCTCATGAAATAGAGCTTATGCCATTTAGAAAACTTCGAAGTTACCATTCGTACGTTGACCGCGATCGCTATATTATCTACCGACCTTAGAAAAGCGGTTAATTCACTCGCATTGCCTTAGCTTATTCCTAAACTTATAACGTCAGCGACTATCTTAATGTGTTTTACCCTGCGATCCCTTCTTGGATCGTTTCCAGGTAATTCTTGCCGAAGACCTCCTTTGCGATTTTGAGCAGATCAGCAGTACATTTTGCCCTAGGGTCTGTTCTTGGCTACCCGTCTTTGTTATCTCAATTAATGGCCTTCTTGACTGCCTCCCTATCTGAATCCACGCGCTTCCTCTTTGTAGATGATGCCAAATTCCTCTTCATTATCAACAGTCTTCAATAACTTTCCGCTCTTACCAACTCATTCTTCGCTTATCGCTTTGAGAGAATAACTTTTTGCTTTTCTAGCCACATAATTATCAGCAATAAGGTTCATTTAAAGCCTTTGAACTCTGTGAGCTGTTCGTCTATACTCAAATTCCGAGTGTTTTCTTAAGAGTGTATGACAGTCGAAGAATATGACTCATATGCGTCTATTGTTCCCTCCTGTCCTCGAATAAAGTGATAAATTTCTAGATGATCATCTCGGTTCTTCAAAATGATTAATATTTTGTAATAGCAGATTTCATTTGCTCGGACACTGATGAGTGGAACTGTTTTTCGTTGAACTCTTTCGTGTTTGATGGATTTTTTTTAAAATGAATTCGTTGAATCAATTCATGGACTTTACTATTGGTAGCAGTCTTTGTCAACAAACTTCCAAGCCTATTAAGAGGCATTTAGCAATAAGTTCCAATTCGGAAACAGCTGCTCGATTAGCATATCGGATTTTTAAAATATATTTTAGCACTATGCAGTGTTCTTTGATCTTTCCAGTCACTTCGAACAAAACAGAACTTCATTTAAATTCTCTGCATCATTGCTTATTAGCGTAAGCACTACTCTCAACGAATCAAATCTATCATTGCTATCGTCAAGCGATGCTCGAGACAAAGAAATTCGCTCGAATTTAGACAATACAAAGGGAGAGCTTAGAGCCATAGTACCGCTTCGAAATCTATTTTGAAAACCATTTGACCAAATAAGCTAATATGAAGAAGTTTTCGCGCGAAATGCTAACGGAAGTCTTCATCAAGGTGATGATGATATCGGACGCTTAGCGCCGATTCAAATAACGTAGACGCTTATTACACTGTTCGCGACTATCATTTTCAGCATTTCTTCTTATCATTTTGAACCGTTTATAAGAACACATTCGACGTATATTTATGCTAGGGGTTCCTAATTCACAAAAAAGACTCATCATGAAATCTTAGAACTATCCGCCCATACCGTTTATTTGTGCAGCCTACTCTACCAGACTGGTGGAAAGGCTCACAGCTTCTCGTTTCAAACCATAGTTCAGTTTTAATCTCTCCTTTTAAATGCACATCTCCCAATGTCTCATGAAATAGAGCTTATGCCATTTAGAAAACTTCGAAGTTACCATTCGTACGTTGACCGCGATCGCTATATTATCTACCGACCTTAGAAAAGCGGTTAATTCACTCGCATTGCCTTAGCTTATTCCTAAACTTATAACGTCAGCGACTATCTTAATGTGTTTTACCCTGCGATCCCTTCTTGGATCGTTTCCAGGTAATTCTTGCCGAAGACCTCCTTTGCGATTTTGAGCAGATCAGCAGTACATTTTGCCCTAGGGTCTGTTCTTGGCTACCCGTCTTTGTTATCTCAATTAATGGCCTTCTTGACTGCCTCCCTATCTGAATCCACGCGCTTCCTCTTTGTAGATGATGCCAAATTCCTCTTCATTATCACCAGTCTTCAATAGACGGTTGCATAAGCGATCGCTTCCTCTAGTTCATCCGAATCTCATCCGATTTGGTCAAACCAATGCTAGTGGAAAGGTGATAACTCGATTAAGGGCTCATCCTCGATTAAAGGCCTTTGCGTTGCCATAAACAACCTGAGATTTAACTTCATGCCTCGATCATAGTAGAAAAGGCAAATGGAAGGGTTTTCTTTATTTTGAGAGCAATCTGTTCCAAAGATATTTGTATTCTCACTGTAATATTAAAGTTATGTTTGCTCATTTCTCTAATACCGCTCAACTGCTGGTCTTCGGTGCTCACTGCGACAATCAGTATGTGGGTTTGGCTGTAAACGGTCAAAAGGGTTTCAGCTTTTGAGTATTCAGAAGGCATTCTGTAGATCGTTTGTTACCCCCATCTATATGCAAATAACTACGGCTGAGGGATTCCAAATACACGCTTGAGGTGCGTCGCTTGCATATCGATTTGTATATCGCTTAGAGCACTGCTCGTCACGAAACTGATCGTTCTTTGATGAAGTCTTTTAATTGCCTCCCACAAACGAACGAATCCGTTGTGCGATTTCTTTCGAGTTTGCACTTCTATAAGTGCAATTTGAATATGGTAGATATTTCTTCTCAAACAAAGCCAACATGTGGACTCCGTCCGTAGCAGGGGGGGGGGGGGGGGGGGGGGGGGGAGGAGGGGGGGGGGGGTGAGGAGGAGGGGAATAAAGGGGTACAGGCCGAATGAAAGAGAAGGGAGGGTGGGGAGGTCGTAAAGATGGGATCGTTATAGTTTTCAAAAAACTAACACTTCACTATACCCTCTGGGTCAATCGGTTTGACTCTTTGCAATAAGGAGTGCTGATAACCAACTGAGCGCTATTAACGTCATTCAAGTGGCCACCTTCACATTTGTGCGGAAAGATTTTGCTGTTTATTATGATCACTTTGACGTTGGCTGATTTTCGAAACGTTGAAAATTGTGAACTGTCACTCACTGTTGCTGACAAGGTTCGTCGCAGTGTCGCTGTTAAGTGTGTACTTTTTTGTATTTGCTATCGTTTTTCCCTCGTTCTCCTTCAACGCTTCCCTGCTAAATGGTATATCCGTTATTGTTGCCCAAAACATTTGCTTCACATTATGTTTGTTCGCTGATTTTGCGAATAAATTCATCCACTCGTTTGGCTATTCCAGCAAAGCGATATATACTTTCTAGAGTTGAGAATGAAGCTTTTATTGCTTATGCGTCTTAACGCGATTACTACTCGTCTAACAACACAACCCGCCGAATGGCAGTAAATGGAACGATTGTGCGCAGGACGCCTCGGGGCACACTTTTCAGCTAGGTTTATGGGGATTGCGTCATCAAGGTAATGCAGTAAAATTTGGAAGGCAAGACGACGTTTTCGTTGGACGCAGTTACGTCACAGCAGCCACACCATAGGTCAAATATTCGATAGTGGCTCTTTTCTACGCTACACAAATCAACCCATAATTGTCGATGCTGTCTTCGAAGGTGCCATCACATACGGGGAACTCTACTGAAAAATGAGAGGCATAAACCGCTACCTCCGAAGAGGCTGCGGAAGCGCTGCTGCCAGTCACCTTAGAGCCAGGCGGCCGTTTATGGCTGTCAACCTACGTAAAGCTTGTCGCAGCCGCTTGCTTGCTGCTGCCATTATCACACAGAGCCTCAATAGTCGTCTCGCCTACAATCGATCCATTTTTATTGCTCACTGCGAAGGCAACGAACGCCATCATGCGCAGACTGGATACGCATGCGCGCATGTGATCGCGCGAAGCATCGTTTCATATCCGAATTGACAAGAAGCCTTCATCATATCCAGCCAGCCAGCCAACAGCCACCTGTTGTACCGTGACGGTATCCTAAAGAGAGAGGAGAGGAATCGTCAAAAAAGCTTTATTCGAATCGTCTTTTGAACGCTATTTATCGCTTCAAGCACCATCGAACGTCACTTCAGAATGATCCCTATAGGCGAGGTGAAGCCGTTTTCAAGCACTTTTTGTGATCCATCATTGTTGCAGCTGTAAATACAACTAACATCTCGCTTGCCCTTCCATAAATATTGTTGTTTTAATTCAATGATCAAAATAGGCTAAGCTAAGCCATTGTAATTGTTCATTGAACGACAAACATAAGAGTGCAATTCGAATCGACTCGTTGGGCAGTTAGCTGGTGATCGGATCATTGTTTCTCTTGTATGAGCATTAAAGGGGGCACAATCAGCGCGGAAAACAGTAATTCACTTGAATCGCATAGCACATTAATAAGTACAACTATACACATCCCGATAACAATAATGGGCTAATCACTTGCTCACACAGTGATAAATTGCAAGCTTATCCGTACAGCGACAACGCAAGCTTTTCGTTCATATCCGTAACGATACGGCATTTCGATTCAACAGTTTAAATATGAATTTGAGTTCGACCGAGCGCTTGAACATAAAGCTGCTTAATATTGTCGATTTACGGGAATCGCAGCTTTTAAGCGTTTGTTACATCTGCTTTTTTCTCGATTTTCTTTTCCAGATCCATGCATACCAATGAAATAGAACGTGCAACTAATGGGATGAGCACAAATGCGCATTTATAATTAAGCTTAAAAAGATAGCTGATTTCATAATTTGCATAATCGTTTTGGTTTTTTTCCGTCCATTTCGTTATCGATTTTTTTTCTCACATACGTACTGAACGGTCTTTCGGCTTTGCAAGTGGTGGCTTCTTTTTTCGCTCATTTGGATAATAATCTGAGTGTTCGCCTAATGGAATGAATGTCTTTTGTTCCCATAGCCTGAGTGTGTGTGTGTGTTGTCGTGTTTGCAAAAATTGTACATCGAGTGCGCTTCGTTGTCTCTCTCTCCCTCTCTCTCTCCCTCCCTCCCTCTCTCCCTCTCTCTCTTTGCATTCACACGGCTACTGTTCGCTACATTGGTTTGTTGGTTGTGTTCTGCTGTGAAGAGTGCGATCAACGACGAGTGAAAATGATGTCGGGTCAGGTCAGTCAGTTCGCATACCGTTCTTTGCAAATTTATTTTCCACCTCACTCCCTTCCTCACGCGAGTTTCTCGTTTTGTTTTCTGTTGCACTCAAATGCACCAATCACGCTGATCCATACGCACTGTTCCATACAACGGATCACATTTCAAGTTTTTAATTTCAAATATTGGTAACATATCCTCAGCGCGAAACACTTTACGAAGTATGAAAGCATGCGCATTTAAGACTCAAGATGGGCGCGCCGATATGACCATCTACAGAATCACTGTTTTCCCCTTCCTTCTACTGCAATATGTGCGAAATCCAAATCACCGATCTTTAGTAGGACCTACTCTCAGTATAATGATTGCAAAGTACTTCCTTAGTGCTACTTATAGCGACAACCAAAAATCCTATCAATAACTGTGACCCTCATTCCCCCCTGCTCCGCCTCCCCCTC
>JPKZ01001277.1:1745-16055 GCA_000803305.1 Toxocara canis
TTAAGAAAATAGGCTGGAAAGATGCAATCAAACCTGATCAAGTTCGCATGCAAAAACATTCGTTCATGGGGAAGAATGTGGGAATTTTCAAAATAGCGCAATGCACGGCCAGAATCAGGCGTATTCTCAAACGGCTTTTGAACTCAGGAATTCTAAAGCTGTTCAGAAAATTCTTAAGCACGAGAGAGAGGGAAAAAGACAATTCCCCTCGTTTCCCCCTCTGTACAAGCATGAGTCCCGCAAATAAGAACGTTAACACCATTGCTACTATTTACTCTCTTTATATTTCTACTTTCGTAACACAAGAAACAACTGGACAGGACACAATTAAGCAAAAAGATATAACGTTAAGGAGCTACAAAAACGAGGCCTGTAACTGTCCTTCTTGCTCACTCATATTACCACTATCAGAGAAGTGATTTTAGAACAAAGCTGGAAATTAATTATGAATGCAACCACTGAGGAATTTCAACAAGGAATGCATGACCACCGGTGTAATAAAAAGTAATAATGGTTGTACAAGTGTTCTGTGGATGGGCTGACCCAGCTTCCGCAAAATAGCATTTCTCTGATTTTTGTCAAAATTATCCCTCCCCCCCCACCCCCTAATCAAGATCGCTCCCCGGCACCTCGATCAAGAATATTTGCCCACAAGACACTAAACTGGGACAGAGTGAGCCTTTGGATATTTTGATATCCTCATGATCAACTGATGCTTCATTCAATTTCAGGAACGTCACCCCTCTGGCCTCAACTATGAAAAGAGAGCGAGACCATCCTCCCAGCCAATCCCTGCCGTGAAAGCGCTAGATGAGCCTACACTCTTGCTTTTGGTTGCCGCAAAGCAGCCATCAGTAAACGAAGCACTTCGTGCACATTTACAAAACTACGCAAGTTAACCGACATCCTACTGCATAATCTGACAAAACCCCCGATAATTATGAACAGTGATGTGTGCATTTATTAATTCCTTGCTTCTAAAATGACTCCCTTCTTATGTGGTTACTTTGTTATCATCATTACATAAAGCAAGTGAAATGGTCTGTTATCTACCCAATGATAAAAGGAAGATTTGAGAGCGGCTAACCTCGGGGATGGGATCTGCGTTGGCAACGATCGCATGGAGACGTTCGAGTTCCTTTTTGAGTTCAGATGAATAGCGCTTCTCATCGCGAATCGACGATCGGATCGCCTTTACCTCCAACTCAGCACTGAATGTGTTCAGTCCATTGAAGCCGTTGCTTATATCTTAAAGCGCAACAGTTAACTACCCTAATGCCGCAAGCTTTATTCTGATACAGGGAAGTGAGCGAAGAAATTTTAAGGTAGCTGTATCGTTGCGACTGCAAATCGCATGGCCAATAAATGAAATGGATTCCGCCGGTTCCTAGATTAATTGCCTTCCTCAACAAAAAGGTGCCTTTGAGCTGAATGATGTGCTGTGATGTAAAGATGTGGCGTTGAGAAACAATGTAAACTTAAGTGAAAGATTTTCGATTGAACGATGTGCAAATCGTGAAATGAAATCTATTCTGCATTATGACTGTATCGGATTATACCTCTTTGCATCATGTTTGTACTGTCGTAAAGGTAGTCCTTGCCTATAGGCTAAATATTTTATTTACTCGATTTATTTGATTAGATTCGATTCCTAGATTTTATTCAGGAAACGTTCAAGCTCCCCATTACAATTGCATGGATGTACGACGAATTTCGCTCACTTTCCGCTCTTACAGCTATGAGCGTTCCACTGTATTAATTCACAAAGTGCACGAACCTCCACACAAGGCAATTGGCTAAAGATCCATCCAAACATTCATCCATTCTCTCACTTAATGATTCTGCCCTTATGCATTCATATTTCATCTACCCAACCCACCTCGCGCATAAATCTTCTGCTAAAAATCCATTTCAACGCGATTTATCCGATTTCCATTATAAAGCGCATTATAAGCCCGAGCTAGCAGGTACGTATTCAAGAGCGCGAGTTATCTCCCCGCCTATCGATCGTCCCAACTTCGGAATTACAGGAGCAACATTTACGGAAGTTCGAACTTCGTCTGCATTCCAAGATCACCATCTGTCTAAATTTCGAATAGATTCGTAGATGCCGATGAAAAACTTATGGATAGGGGTGAAACAGTCATACAAATTCTAAGCATTCGATCAAATAAAAATTAATAATTACCCGTTGGAAGAGAGAAAGACGATGAGGCAGAATTTTCAGATTGGCGCCTGCCCTCAGCCTGCAAAAAAACAATAAAACTACTTCCCAACACCGTATAAGTTCCGCTTAAACTGTAATACATCCTACATTAGAGAACTAGGACAGATATCTTATCATTTGATACTCAGCATCAAGGTCAGTCAACCACTTTCAAAATCACCAGTCCAGAAGTCCGACTGATCAATCTTAATCTAAAACGCACATACGCCCACTTCACTGAGTGACAAATATTTAAATATTACGACCTGACAGGACGAAAATTGACCAAACTACTCGTCACATCTGATGTTTCTTCGTTGAGCATCGTGTTAAATACTATGCTCAACATCACTGCCTATGTTTGTAGTAAGGACCTCCTTATTACTGCCTAATTCCAGATGGAAATTCGAACGACAGTGGCCATATAAGAGAACTCTTAAAAAGTACTCTAGAGTTATTTAGCACCAGAGAAAAAAAACTTTCGAACCATCGGACTAGGACGCCTTTTCAAACAGCTCCGTTTGAAGCTGTGTGGTATCTAAACTGCGCAGCTACAAAATTACAGTTTGTTTTAAAAGGCTGATCAATTTGTTTAAAAAGTGACTTGCCTCATTATCCGAATGTGCCCCGAAGTGCGTCTGCAGTTCCTCGGGAGAGGTGAACGTTCTCATACATAACGGGCAGAGAAAGCCCTCCGAGTTACCATCTTCCTCGTTGATCAGCGTCTCGTGACGATTCTTCAATATCAGGTTAAATGATGGTCGAAAGAGAAGTTTTTCTCTTAAAAGAGAAAGCGGGAGGAGGGGAGGAGGGATGAGGGAGACGGGGGAGGGGAAGGGGACGGGGAAGGGGAAATGAGCAGGACATTGTTCCCAAGGAACCTTACCTATCGGCTGAGCCGCTCTATACATTTTCAAAAGAGCAACAACACCACGTTTGTTCTCATGAAAAAGCAACGCATCAAATCTGAATGAGAAGAGCTCCTCTTCTTTTGTTCTAATGAATGAAAATAACAAAGCAACAATGAGTATGTTCAGATAAGCCTGAATGAGAGGAACTCTTTTACTTCTATGCTTCCAATTCCCTAACTCGGCCAATGGGCGAGCAACTATGGCCGCGACATAGCGCCACAAGACTAGATAAAAGCCGGCAGACAAGCAAGCGAATAAAAAAGAACTTAATAGAATAAAAAAGAACTTAATAAAACTGAAGAAAATGATACTGCATTGATAACTTACCTCATTTGGATTGACAGCGTTCACCGCTTGTGTCACCTGTTGCTTCAGCTTCCGCAGCATCCTGCAAAATGAGCTCCATACAAAACTCTTATATCACAGAATGTTGTGCTCGTTAGAAGCAAAAAAAAAGTTGTTCACATAGACGCGTCTCGAAATCAATAATAATAAAAACGTTGATTTGCAGGAAATGAACAGGAACAACGCAGAGAGGCTCGAGAAGTGAACACTGACGTGAGTTTTGAGATCTGTTGTGAAGGTTAGCGCATCCTCTAATGGCCACAACGACTTCCACTTGCGTAAACGAACTCTTCAAATTAACCGAACATCTTACAAGGGAACTAGAGCCGTTTAAAACGACTGCCAAACGAAACATAAACAATGCTATAACTGTGTACCATTTCTGAATGGTACCTACACAAAAGCTAACAAAGTAATTAAATTCAACGATGAAAGAAAAGCTCTTTTTCAACAACATCTCCCCTCGCCCCTTTTAAGGATGCCTTGCTCTCCTACAAATCATCAAAAGAGAAAATGCTTCGGAACACACAGAAAATCTGCCATCGAATCAAATACTGCGCTAATGTGAACCAGCTGCAAAACGTGAACAATGCCCATTAATGTAGGCGCCCTTCCGATGCACATTTTACGGTTAAGATTTCAAGTTTCCATAGTATCCGCAAGAGGACGCATACCAACTGACAACAGCGTTCATCCCCTCTTCCCTTCCTTTTCCTATCACGAGTTAGTAGTACTAGTAATTCATTAGTTAACCACCCTAATACCGCAACATAACACTAGTACGCATATCCAATGTTTTTGTAAAACTTGCATAAGTGCAAGTAAATGTTGCCTGGTGAGCGAAACCAGTAAGCAGGACTGAGCGAAAGCGACTTTCAAAACGCTGCATTTATCGTTTCGAGACTCTTGGCTATGGAGCAATCCTGCTGCGAATTGTGTTCGTTCATCTATCTAACATAATTTGCAGCGCTCTAACTGCAGCGTAGCAGCGCTTGAACGTTAAAGCACCCTTAAATGGCAACGAATTTTTCACATGTGGGTAGTGATCATCATGCGATTCGTAATCGTCATCACCGGAGACGTTCATTTTGCTATACGGTTTTTAAAATCGAATGCACTTGTTTTTGATATTCTTGTAGTCAAAGGGCGATCCATCTGAATTTTCCACGTAAATCCGAAAAAGGTACCGTATACCCAATAAAAGTCAGTTTGGACGCCAATGATAAAATATACGGCTGAAGCGTATTGCTTTACCGGGTTTATAAACGGCATTGTTGATAACAGAAGTCGCTCGATGTTCATAGGAGGCTCATGTAATAGTTGAACGGAAGAAGCCACCAGAATTGTCATCCCCGTTTCGTCTGACCACACCACCCCCAAACCTGTATAGCGATATCGGTCTTTGAACTCGTGCACTGATACAATATGTAGCTGTCTAGTTGAACCAAGCGACCGTACTGCAGCGCTCTAACGGTATGAGGTCACTGTTGCTGCACTGCATTGCCCTAACGATCAACGTCGCATATTCAGTAACGTTGCAGAAACGAGTGCGTCATCAGATCTGCTTTATGTATGCGCACAATCTATATGATGCGTTCCCATCTTATAAGATGCAAACGCTTCCGCCCACATATAAACTCTGCTTTCCATCCGTTATGACCACATTAGCCGTGAGTCGGTGTTTTCGATAGTGCGCAAAGTTCGATGCATGCACAAACGGCTACGGTGCTTGTCAGCCATCGAGAGAGAGAGAGAGAACGGATTGAGGCGGCGGCGAATGCGTCGGGGAATGGCGCCATGCAGCGATAAACAGAAAGCGTGACGAGCAATGGAATCTAGCGTTAGTGGCGGAGGGTGAGCGTCGTGAGGTGCCCATGCAGGCAATATCTTTAAGGCGGGCTGTATGTCGGTGTATTTCAAAAGCTTGCGTCGACCGACACATGCGTATATATGCTTGTTGCGTTTCAATTTGCACTAGGAGGATAGCTGCTGAAGTGGTCTTAATTAGAATGGTCATCTTTGTGCTCGTGCCTAATTGGCATGTAATTGTCATCATCCGTTGCTATTTTATTCCCCTTTGCTTTCACAACTGTCGCGGATGGGTAAGGTTAGGTAGTATTATGAACCTGAGAAATGAGCGGGAGGAAACGTGCCATTGTTTGGAATAACCATACGTTTGAGTGCTTGTTAAGGGAACATTGCCAGAAATATGCGTGCTGGAGTCATGCATTTAATCTTGTTTAAATAGGTTGTTTACGAGAGGTCATGTTTCGCCGTCATGGTTGCCATGGTTATTTGTCATTGTTGTGCTTATGTTTTGTCACATAATCATTTCCGTTTTTGCGTTGTTCGCACACTTTTACGTTTTCGTATTCGGCAACATTGCCGAAAATATCGAACATTACTGAGCGCACCTTGCTCACCATGTAAAACACATCAGCACTTTTTGTGCTGGTGCCATCTCTCGTATAGTCGAAAATTTTTGCTTCTTAAGTTTGCGCTATTTTAGTTATTTTAAATGGCACTGTAAAAGAATCGGGTTGTGTTTCCTTTTTTAAATGCCCACTTCCTCTAAAACGCGTTGCTGACTTGCTGTAGGTGCAAAATTAGGGAACGCAGGTATTTCACCTTTGTTACGCCTCGCAATAAATAGTAAAGTGCGTCTTTTTACTGACCGTTTCCGTTCGATAGCATGGTGTTGACCGCAGCCACAACTTTACCACTTAGTGGTTACCAAAGTGAGGCAGGCAGCATGGAAAGCTTTTCCTATGTGGACCACCCCACAACTCTGTTTTAAATCTCTCCTCTTTTTTGACCGATCCGAAAGAGTTTGCTAATTATAAGCTTATCCGAACTTTTTTTAAACCGCCGTGACAGTTTGCTGTGCTAATCGGACTGTAAATAAATCATGAAATCCTTCGTGCACTATGCGTGAGGCGTCTATTGCTAACCGCTTGATGATTGCCTTAGAACCTTTCCTTAAATAAAATGTGCGCTTTATTCCTTCTACCCTTCGATGAACATTTCTCGCCATTAAATTCCTTTCATCTGTCTCTTTGTGCGTTGAACTCATATCTGAACCGAAAAAATGACATTTATAACGTCAATTTTTTAAATGACCAATCTGGGGCCCCTTAAAGGGTACCATGGGAGGAGTGCACATGCTAGGGGATGACATGATATGCGGTTTGACGAACCTGTTCATTAGAACAGCATGTTTCATCGATTGGTAACAAACTATCTACCCTTCGATGAACATTTCTCGCCATTAAATTCCTTTCATCTGTCTCTTTGTGCGTTGAACTCATATCTGAACCGAAAAAATGACATTTATAACGTCAATTTTTTAAATGACCAATCTGGGGCCCCTTAAAGGGTACCATGGGAGGAGTGCACATGCTAGGGGATGACATGATATGCGGTTTGACGAACCTGTTCATTAGAACAGCATGTTTCATCGATTGGTAACAAACTATCTACCCTTCGATGAACATTTCTCGCCATTAAATTCCTTTCATCTGTCTCTTTGTGCGTTGAACTCATATCTGAACCGAAAAAATGACATTTATAACGTCAATTTTTTAAATGACCAATCTGGGGCCCCTTAAAGGGTACCATGGGAGGAGTGCACATGCTAGGGGATGACATGATATGCGGTTTGACGAACCTGTTCATTAGAACAGCATGTTTCATCGATTGGTAACAAACTATCTACCCTTCGATGAACATTTCTCGCCATTAAATTCCTTTCATCTGTCTCTTTGTGCGTTGAACTCATATCTGAACCGAAAAAATGACATTTATAACGTCAATTTTTTAAATGACCAATCTGGGGCCCCTTAAAGGGTACCATGGGAGGAGTGCACATGCTAGGGGATGACATGATATGCGGTTTGACGAACCTGTTCATTAGAACAGCATGTTTCATCGATTGGTAACAAACTATCTACCCTTCGATGAACATTTCTCGCCATTAAATTCCTTTCATCTGTCTCTTTGTGCGTTGAACTCATATCTGAACCGAAAAAATGACATTTATAACGTCAATTTTTTAAATGACCAATCTGGGGCCCCTTAAAGGGTACCATGGGAGGAGTGCACATGCTAGGGGATGACATGATATGCGGTTTGACGAACCTGTTCATTAGAACAGCATGTTTCATCGATTGGTAACAAACTATCTACCCTTCGATGAACATTTCTCGCCATTAAATTCCTTTCATCTGTCTCTTTGTGCGTTGAACTCATATCTGAACCGAAAAAATGACATTTATAACGTCAATTTTTTTACCACTTAGTGGTTACCAAAGTGAGGCAGGCAGCATGGAAAGCTTTTCCTATGTGGACCACCCCACAACTCTGTTTTAAATCTCTCCTCTTTTTTGAGCGATCCGAAAGAGTTTGCTAATTATAAGCTTATCCGAACTTTTTTTAAACCGCCGTGACAGTTTGCTGTGCTAATCGGACTGTAAATAAATCATGAAATCCTTCGTGCACTATGCGTGAGGCGTCTATTGCTAACCGCTTGATGATTGCCTTAGAACCTTTCCTTAAATAAAATGTGCGCTTTATTCCTTCTACCCTTCGATGAACATTTCTCGCCATTAAATTCCTTTCATCTGTCTCTTTGTGCGTTGAACTCATATCTGAACCGAAAAAATGACATTTATAACGTCAATTTTTTAAATGACCAATCTGGGGCCCCTTAAAGGGTACCATGGGAGGAGTGCACATGCTAGGGGATGACATGATATGCGGTTTGACGAACCTGTTCATTAGAACAGCATGTTTCATCGATTGGTAACAAACTATCTACCCTTCGATGAACATTTCTCGCCATTAAATTCCTTTCATCTGTCTCTTTGTGCGTTGAACTCATATCTGAACCGAAAAAATGACATTTATAACGTCAATTTTTTAAATGACCAATCTGGGGCCCCTTAAAGGGTACCATGGGAGGAGTGCACATGCTAGGGGATGACATGATATGCGGTTTGACGAACCTGTTCATTAGAACAGCATGTTTCATCGATTGGTAACAAACTATCTACCCTTCGATGAACATTTCTCGCCATTAAATTCCTTTCATCTGTCTCTTTGTGCGTTGAACTCATATCTGAACCGAAAAAATGACATTTATAACGTCAATTTTTTAAATGACCAATCTGGGGCCCCTTAAAGGGTACCATGGGAGGAGTGCACATGCTAGGGGATGACATGATATGCGGTTTGACGAACCTGTTCATTAGAACAGCATGTTTCATCGATTGGTAACAAACTATCTACCCTTCGATGAACATTTCTCGCCATTAAATTCCTTTCATCTGTCTCTTTGTGCGTTGAACTCATATCTGAACCGAAAAAATGACATTTATAACGTCAATTTTTTAAATGACCAATCTGGGGCCCCTTAAAGGGTACCATGGGAGGAGTGCACATGCTAGGGGATGACATGATATGCGGTTTGACGAACCTGTTCATTAGAACAGCATGTTTCATCGATTGGTAACAAACTATAAAGGATGTAGTCATATTTTAGCCAATCTGACCGCCTATGGACTGAAAGTTCTTTTTTTCCAGCAATCCAATCGGTAAAAACTGAGGTCGGCGGTCGCAGCAGTCGCAGAATGCGTGCAAGTTTTCTGGCTTTTTGAGCGTCTATAACCCCTTCAGATATTATCGGGTGAGCTTAAACATCGGTGTGGCAGGTAATGCTGTTGAGTAATTATATCTTCAGCGATTCTTGAGCGGAAACAAAAATACAAATGTAAACATACATACGCTGAGCCACGGCTTTCGCTTAGTGCGCTTCTTGTATGAATGTTTAGCTAAAATGTCGTAAGAGGGTGATGCGCTTTACAAATTCAACAGCTATATGTCCATTCGGTTGTATTTGGATGAATAGGAAGTAATAGTTGCATGCGGTCGACATGCGATGTGGATTATGTGGACAGGTGAGTGCAACATCTTGTTTTGTGATGGGATAGTCGTCATTTATTGATGATATGATCTCTGCTTTACCGTGCTTTCTGCTTGGAAATTTATTGCTGTTGTGAAAAAATGGCTTTCGCTTCTCACCTTTTCTCATACGTCACCACCTTCATGTCTTCTTATACCGTATATCTCACTTCTTCTATCCCTTCGTGCAAATGGCGTTTTCATCTCTTCTCTTCTGGCGTACACGCCAGTACTCCTATGCGCTTTGACAAATTTGCATTTGCAAAGCTCGTTATGATGACGCCATGGCCGTGCGTAAACGAGAGCGTGGAATCATCTGTCTGGTAGTTTCAGTTCAGGAATCATTGAAGCTAGTGCTCTGGAATTGGAAAGAACGATCTTCACCCCAAGGCTGATCTCCTATACCTAATTTCGAGTCAGCTTGTCGTCAGCAGACTGTTGAGGGGTGGGGAGGAGGAAGGGGGAGTTATAATTCCTTGAAGGGGTAAAATTTTGCGTGCATTTCATAACAGGTCAGATCAGGTTGCATTTTGCTCTGGTCAGCTCGCTGAACGATTGTTTTTCAATACGCCTCTATGAGCGGACAGTTCAGACGGAATGCAGATTTGCGTTGTTTGAGGGCGCAACAAAACTGGCTGGACTGAGAAGTAGCAGAAGAAGCGCACGTGTCAGCTTTGTGGCAGGCATTTCCACGTGCTGCTGATGTTTATGCTTGTCAGGTTGCTTTTCTTCATTCGTTTCATTGACGAATAGATGTGCCTCGTTGCTTTTAAATGAAATATTCAATGTAATTAAGCCGTTAATTATTTAACCGTGTGGTCTTGTCACTTCGGGTGTGCTATTGGCGCGTCCCATTAGCCAAGCAGTCAGAGCCAAATTTGATTTGATAATTTAACAAATTCTTTAAAAATGGGGAACTATGCGAGTTGTACATATTTCATGCGAATTACGATTGTTCTAGAGAGCAGATTATTGATATACACAAAAAACGGCCTGAGATGAAATCCGTAATCGTATTGCACTCAGCTTCATATATTATGAACTAGGCTAACAAACAGTGGTTCGATAACGATGGGATTAATCGTACTGGCTTGCCTGATCGCAAACAATCTGGACGCGCCCGTGAACCTTTTGCAGTTAGCAACGCACATTGATTAGTGCAGTCGGATAAGTTCATTGAGCGCTCACAGCAAAAAAATGGCTTCTCTCATCTGCTCGAACGAGGCAACCACAAGCCGTGCTACTCGGTCCATCGGTGCACAATTGTTCACTCACTCCGTGCACGAACCTAAAACTGGCTGGACTGAGAAGTAGCAGAAGAAGCGCACGTGTCAGCTTTGTGGCAGGCATTTCCACGTGCTGCTGATGTTTATGCTTGTCAGGTTGCTTTTCTTCATTCGTTTCATTGACGAATAGATGTGCCTCGTTGCTTTTAAATGAAATATTCAATGTAATTAAGCCGTTAATTATTTAACCGTGTGGTCTTGTCACTTCGGGTGTGCTATTGGCGCGTCCCATTAGCCAAGCAGTCAGAGCCAAATTTGATTTGATAATTTAACAAATTCTTTAAAAATGGGGAACTATGCGAGTTGTACATATTTCATGCGAATTACGATTGTTCTAGAGAGCAGATTATTGATATACACAAAAAACGGCCTGAGATGAAATCCGTAATCGTATTGCACTCAGCTTCATATATTATGAACTAGGCTAACAAACAGTGGTTCGATAACGATGGGATTAATCGTACTGGCTTGCCTGATCGCAAACAATCTGGACGCGCCCGTGAACCTTTTGCAGTTAGCAACGCACATTGATTAGTGCAGTCGGATAAGTTCATTGAGCGCTCACAGCAAAAAAATGGCTTCTCTCATCTGCTCGAACGAGGCAACCACAAGCCGTGCTACTCGGTCCATCGGTGCACAATTGTTCACTCACTCCGTGCACGAACCTTGCCACAAAAACATTTTTCCTCGTTCCTTCCTAACTTCACTAGTCCGTATTCCATTTGCCAATAAATGCAGTCATTGTACCTCTGAAGTTCCACTGCGTTGATTTCTCATGTTTATTATTCTGCGTGTATGCATTCACATGTTTGTATGTATCCAGTCATGTCGTTGTCATACTCTGTCAACACCATGTGCCATTTCCTTTATTCATTTAAGTGAAAACAGTTCAGGTAAACTCAGCAATCTGCCTTTAGTCTTTATTTTCTGCTTAAGTTGCCGGTTTGCTGGCATTCGGAAGTGGGCCTTGATATGGCATACGCTACCGTCCACATGTGACCGTTGTTGTGCACTTTGACAATTTTGCATTTGCATGACGTATTATGGCGAGTGCGTGTCTGTGCGGCGGCTGAATGCTTAACTCTGTTTCGTATGTTGGCTAAGTGTGACTAGGGAATTAGCGACGATACTGTTACGGAATTTGGTAGATGTGATCTGCGCTAAAAGTAAAACCTCGTATACCCAATATCAGGCCAGTCTCTCAACCTTATCAACCTGAGGGAGCATTTCTGCGGACGGTCTGCGAGATCAGCTATCACATGGACATTCATTAGTTGCGCGTATGTTTTGAATTCGCATAATTTGAGTAAAGCCGTAAAAAAATGCATATCATGCCAGCTATCTGACAGGTATTTTCTCATTTTTTTTTTGGCTTTTTTCTGCCACATTCGATGACCCTTTCAGAAGGTGTTACTCTTGTATTTTCCTCTCCTTCGCCATCCGCTCTAAGCAGTCTGGGTTGGTTTTTTTTTAAAATTAGTATTAAGATTAAGTTCACTTTGCATTCAGCCTATGACTAATCACATGATTGGGATGCCTGCTAAATTGTTTTTTTTACAATCGAGTCGTGGCGCATAAGGTTTAGCGGCGGCAGCATTTACGATAATTGCGGCCACCAACTCACAAGTGAGTTATAGCCGTGTTGTAAATAAGTGTTTAAAATTTTTTACGTAACCCGTCACGATCTTTTCACTTGCACTTTTTTGTGCCTCTCTCCAGTTGGTTCTTCACAAATAAATTTTGTTTTCTTGTGGTATGCAGCATTAAATGGGTTCTTTATGTTTCATACGGTGGTGGGCGTACTAACACTTATTAACACTCTTTTAACATTGTATGAGCATCGCTTTAGCTTCTAACCAACTCAACTTCACCACACCTCCGTTTGAGAGGCAGGGCTGCAAGAAGGGTATGAACGAAGGCATCGGTATCAAAATAAATAGCAATATTCAACGCTTTAAAAAATTAGTATTAAGATTAAGTTCACTTTGCATTCAGCCTATGACTAATCACATGATTGGGATGCCTGCTAAATTGTTTTTTTTACAATCGAGTCGTGGCGCATAAGGTTTAGCGGCGGCAGCATTTACGATAATTGCGGCCACCAACTCACAAGTGAGTTATAGCCGTGTTGTAAATAAGTGTTTAAAATTTTTTACGTAACCCGTCACGATCTTTTCACTTGCACTTTTTTGTGCCTCTCTCCAGTTGGTTCTTCACAAATAAATTTTGTTTTCTTGTGGTATGCAGCATTAAATGGGTTCTTTATGTTTCATACGGTGGTGGGCGTACTAACACTTATTAACACTCTTTTAACATTGTATGAGCATCGCTTTAGCTTCTAACCAACTCAACTTCACCACACCTCCGTTTGAGAGGCAGGGCTGCAAGAAGGGTATGAACGAAGGCATCGGTATCAAAATAAATAGCAATATTCAACGCTTTATTTGGGAAGGATGTGCACTCCTTCGTAAACACTCTTTCGAACATCAAAACGACGACAAGAACGCTCCAGATGATGAACAGTGATCGGTTAAAAATAATAATCTTTACTTGTATTACCCCTTTTTAATCGAGTTATTTTTGTGTTTAAATTTCATGCATAACCATTCTTATTACTAATCATCTTGCGTTCTTTTAAATAACGATGACATACGCAAATTTTGGACTTTGGTCTCCGGCATGGCTAGCAATCTTGGCCGTGATGACCGGATTGGCTGTTAAAGAGGTGCATTATTTATTATGCGCTTCCCGAACCTTTTATTCCAACTTCAAATAATAGACAGATGCTAAGATGTGTTAAACCTTTGTTGCTGATAACTAAAAACTACAACCGATTTCGTCTGCGTAATTAAGCGTCGTCCGATCCGATTGGTTGACACTACAACGGATCAACAAATTACCCCTGTGTCTTTTATGCAAAGTAGCCTAAAATTTGTCAAATATCGACCTGAAGTAACGGAAGAAGTCTTTGTAAAATAGGGTTTTCAAAGTCAAACAAAGTGCAGGCAGTACAAGTTTTGGCCGCATCATGGTAACTAACTCAATCCAAAATATAACATGTATGAAACGATTTTAACTGATTTGTAACGAAATGTTGCGTATGTATGAGTCGCTTCAGTGGCAATGATTCGTCGGTGTAACGTCGAGTGGTAGGTTTAGAGGTTTTGGGCATTGATGATGACATTATAGCAGCGTTATGGTTGCAGAACAAGTTAACAAAAGTTTTCTTCAACACATCGTCCCGACACCATTTAGTTCGCCGATTCGCGGATACCGCGATACTTTCGATCTATGCTTATATACTGTTCAACAGCACTATTTAGTTGATGTTTTGTGCATAATGAAGATTTCACGAGAATAATTTTTAAAATTATGCATGTAGTAATATCTTTTGAGGGACGAAGGAGGGAAGGAGGATTCTGAATTTTTGACGCTGGATTCAGTTTTGGGTATTTACACCACTGAATTCAACGAGCAGTATGTGCATCTTTCCTAGATAAGAACTAGCACGCGGTCTCACGTCTGTTGACCGGTGTTTAATATTTTCTGTAATTCTGTAAGTTCCGATTCGCTCTGTCTCTCTTCCTCTATTTCGATTATATAT
>JPKZ01001277.1:60194-74871 GCA_000803305.1 Toxocara canis
CTTTAGCCCCCACCCTTGAGCTATAAATGAAAATTTAGTGACAGTTGTCCGAGATATTTTACTCAAGTAATGACAAACGCAGATGAGAATTCCACTAAGAGAAACGACCCTCGTGAGAATTTGTGCGCGGCGAAAACTTGAACTCCAATCGCCGCGTTACATTTCCACAGTCATCTGAATGGGAAAATATTACAGTAATTCGTTTTGGATGCCACCTGCAAAAATGTTTTAACAAAAACACCAGTGGTGCTTGTCGACGAAGTGATGACCGACCGCTAAGCATAAATAAGTGCCCTATAATGCAAACAATCGCAGCACGCAATTCATTCTATACTTTCTCTACGCCACATTCCTTTTGCATGTCGTTGTTTTCTAAATGCAAATTTAGAAATTTAATGTTAGCTGAGCTCTAAGAAAGCAAAGCAAACTGAGCGGAAAACGAGTGAGAATAATGTGAAACTTTCAATTTCATATATCAACGGTTTTATGCGTTTCGTTGCGCTTCTTTTATTTGTTTTGGTACGCCTCCTACGTATGATATGCGATCTATGTATGAGGCATGAAGTCTGAGCGATAAGCAATTCGAAAAATGGAGGAAAAATTGCAAAATGAGACAATAATAAGAATGAAAACCGCAAAGCAATCAATGAGCTACGCTTGGTGCTTTCATCTTCCAGTGAACTCAACCATAAAAATCACTTGAAATTTAAATAGTAAAATAAACGACGAACATATCTAGAATATCTCAAAGAAAATGGCCAAGAAATCAGATTTCAACACTGTAACGGGTACGTACGGATCGCCAGCAGGCTGACCATCAGACTTTCCGAAACTGATCACAACGATCATGCGTGGGCATGGTTGTCAGCTGCATCGATACGGGAATCGATGAACTTCCATCTGCATTTATATCTTGTAACGGCTACATATTGTTTATCCTGAAAAACAAAAAAGAAACCCTCATTGGTCACATGGAATCTAGATGGACTGTGGAACGAGTGGGTAGTTTACGTAAATAAACGTCGAATCCAGTAGCGAATTTGATGTGTCAATAGCGCATAAGCTAGACAAGGTCATTGTCACTTCTAGTCGGCTCTTACTAATGAAATTTTGTTGCTCTCGTTTTTTGTCTTTTTTTCTAAATCCACTAAGGAGTCAAAATGGTCTTGAAATGTATCGCATGCGATCGAAATTAGGAACACCTAAACTCGAAATGTTTCGAATCGGAGAATTGTCATTTTGTTTCCCTCTCTTTTCAAATCGATCTTCTTACCCAGCATTATACAACCGTACACTACGCAATCCTTTTGAATAAATTCTAATTTTCTCCTTCTATTCTTTCAAGTTGCTCTTTCATGTTCCGTTTTCATGCCTCCTCAGTAAATGAGAATGTTTTTTTTAAATCTTTTATAAACTGGGCATTCCGTTATGCTGATATTCCTCAACCGTTCTTTCATGTCTTCCGTTTCACCAATGCCACATGCGTTTAGCTTGTACCATGTTTGTGCCTCTCTCTGCGCATCGTTGAGGCAAATACTTTTCATACGTCATTCGCCAACGTTTTACTCATATCCCCTATGGGAACGCTTTCCCACTATTCACCTATGTTCCGATCAAATTTGTGCGTACCCGCGTACCCCATCCTCGTTTTCCACCATTTTTGCTCGTCACAATTTTTGGCCAAACTTTGTGATCTACGAACATCGAGCCATATTTGTGTTTTTAAATGCGCTGTTACATGCCAGAACGGCTTTGAAAGCATGATATGTGTGTTTCCAATATAACTAATCTATGCGATTGTTCAGATACGCTACTGCTTGCTATGAATTACGCACATCTCAATTGTATGATATGCCCAATTCCGGACATAGGAGGATGACACGCCGTTTTAATGGGTGATTGCAACGCACATCACTTCAAACACATCCTCACAACTTGGCTAGAACGCTCTTATCTGTCACCTAGAGCGCTGTAATAGTTCAAAATGCGTTCCGCCGTCGGCGTCATTTTTATTGGCATACGAACCCTAACTGTAATGCATGCAGCGAACTTTTCGAGCAAAAATGCGGCTGTGGACACATCTGAGGCAAATTGCTTATCGGTGGGTTGGCGGGGAGCGTTTAATCGGATTGGGCGAAGGGGGCAGGGAAAGTAGGTGTGTCCTAAGAGGCGTTATGGCATGTTTGGTTAGATACGTGGCCGAAAAACGAATTTTTGATCGGTTGAAATACATGTTACCATTATTTGTGGGTCACTTGCGAAACCGGTTGACCAAATGCGAAGTGGCCAAAGCTTATGTTGTGCCAAGGGTTTGGCACAGATTCCTATTTGTTTTTGGATGGTTTGCTGCGGTCGGTTTAAGTCTTCTAGTAATGCCATACCTACCGTGTTCTTCGTTTTTTAACTTCCCCAGCACATTTCATGCAGAAGTTAGATTTGCTTACAACTTCCTTCATTACTTCCAGTTTTGTTGTTTTTAATTATAGCGGCGTTTTCTGATCGTTGTTTGATTGTGTGACTGTTTATAAGCACGTGCAAGTTGTAGGCGACGAGATGAGCTTGGTATGGAGGAGGATACAACGATCAAACAAAAAGGCAACCAAATATCGGTTCACAATTACACCACAGGAACTGCTTATCGTGGGCAGCGAGCATTGGAAGCCGAATGCCGTTGTTATCGCGTGCATGCATAGGTATCATTCCCATTTGCTATCAACGCATATTTTGAGTTTTATATTGATGTAGGTATGTACGATATTCATTGGCGTAAATTATGCTGTTGATTCTTTCTTTTTATGTTCAACTTTCTGTGCATATCGTGCCGTATCGCCGAGATTTGTCCCATTTCTGATTGATCGCTTAAGAATGGGCCTTATTCATTTCGTTCGTATTATTCTTGTTTACAGATTCCGTTGCTTTACCTATACAAGACAAACGTACAGCTTTGCCAGTGGGAAAGAATCAATGAAACTGCGCTGTCCCCTCAGCAGATCGCAAATTAATTTTTAGATCTCGGAAAAATGTAAGCAAAAGTTTTTTTTCGTTCTTATAGTAGCTATTTTTGAGGCGGCGTCGAGTGGAAGGAAAGGAGCGAAAATGGGAAGGTAGTTTTGCGGACCCATGCCGTGGTCTTATTGTTTGGCCCGCACAAACTCCTGATCCACTTTTGGTAGAGACGACTCTGTACGGTGACAACTCAACTCGAGAATACGATGACAAAGAGTGGACGTTGGTTGTCGAAGAACGTACCGCTAAAGGTAAACGAAGAACGGTCGCCGCAGTCAGCCTCAACATGCGCCTATTCGTTCAGGTGTCTGTTTATGCGTTTTGGAGGTGCGTTTAGCGCAACCGCTAAGTCACTGGAAAATCATGAAATGGAACTAGCAGTAACGTCGATTAAGTTATGTAGATATAGTAACCGAGCTGAAACGAATAAATGAAGCTACACAAGGCAGTGGGCGTACAGAGTTTTCTAACAAGGCGTCGATATAACTGCATGCGTACAAACAACGTACAAACTGTATGCGCTGATGTAAACGCTGTTAGTGTTTTTAAAATAATTATGTCGAGGTTTACTGGCAAGATTTACTATTAGTGCCGCCTGCGTCTAGTAATCGCCGTTTTCTTCCTACGGGTTATGGCAACTACTGGATGGGTGCTGATAAGCTGGAAACAACAGTAGCAGTACCCGTCATCGTCACCATCAGAAGCCACGGCTTATGGACGTCATTATACCAGTCTAAGCCTACATTCAGGTGGTGAGTAGAACTAGTTTGTCTATATAAAGAAATAGCTAGCAGATAATGGAGGGTTTGCTAAGAAAACCTCATTATCCTGATCATTTGCAACTTCTTGGCGCTTTGTGTTTCTAATTCGTCTTGTAAATTGGGGTTGCTAAAGGTTTGGAAATTCAGTGAGATATTTATGAGCTGCTGGTCGTTATTTCTTCTTTTTTGAGTGACAGCTATTTGTAAACAGTACCATGAAGGTATCCTATTTCATCGTTCTACACGTGCCTATAAACTGTTTTCATAAGCAGGCGCTTTTTTAGCGAAAAAAAGTTGTTAAGACTGAGAGAGAAGGTGGGGGAGAGAGAAGCAAGAATTGCGGAGGAAAGCGCAGTTCGGGCCGTTGATTTTACATTGTTCGAGTGAGAGGTGGTAGGCACTGAATGATTGCCGCACTTTTCGTCTCCTTCCCCTCAACCCTGTTCTCTTAGCGCTTCTTAAGAGCATAAAAGGACAGATATTAAAGGAATAGCGCTTATAGCATCGTTGCCTATTTTTATTTTTTTCAAATTTGATATGTTACGGAATGAGCGGGAACAAATTAGACAGTTTGGAAAACTGATGATGTAATAGGTTGATCCAGTGTAGCTAAGTAATGCTGTAAGTGCACTCTAAGATGTTAAATGGCGAAATCTCAGGTGGAATGCTGTGCTTGTTTTTTTCTTCATTGTCATTGAATTCAAACTCCATACGAGATTTGTTTGCTTTGCAGTGATGCACATGGTTGACGAAAGACAGCACAGTTCTGTAAAAACCGTGTGTTCTATAAAACTTTGATCTGTCATTCTTATCGTTTCCGAACGCATTACTTATACTGTGGTCCCTATTCAGAATCGTATGTATCCCATGTGTTTTCAAAAAACGGAATTAGTGGTTCAAAGTAAAAAATAATCCTCAACATTCGTAGGCCATATGAAAAGGTGTGCAACTTTAGTGTGCTGAAGCAACCGAGATCAGATAAATTTTACGAATGATGTCTCAGCTGTGCCAGAAATGATAATTTGTCTCCATATTTTTTCGAATTTTTGCGAAAGTAGATTTCTTCCTTGCTTCATATGATTGCGGGATTAGAGTCACTGGAAAGGAATTTTTCAGAGTACACCAGGTATTAGCTCGGAGGTAAAATTGAAGATGAGACCTCTGTGGGCGGAAGCGACTCATTGTTCAATTCAAGTCATCATCACATCGACAATGCTCGGCGAATCGGATGCGAAGTGAGCTTTTCCGCACTTTTTTTTTTAAATTTTGCGCAGCCGAAGGCTTCATGCCGCAACAATTTGATCTCAGTGTCCTGTAGGACGAAATATCCACGCCTGAGCCAAGAGGTCCTGATAGTTGATGGGCACGGGCCTACCTCATTGAGGGATGGGCAGTCGATAAAACAGCTATCGTTAGAAAGTGAGTTTGAAGCACGGGAATTGGTATGCATATTCCGGCGATCAGCCAAGCAGCTGTTTTGCTGGTCGCATGAAGTACGTTGGTTCACATCAGATGCGGTTTATCTCGTTCACGACGGCGATGAGTACAAGCTTCATCTCCAAGTAAAGGATCAACGGATGGACGTGGTGTCCAGTTGGGCTACTTTCCAGTGCGCTGCTTGTGCAAGTAAAATACATGGCCTGCCTGCGTCTTTCGAACTATTAAACTATAATCACTGTTTTATTTGGTACTCGGCGTAAATAGCTCTTGTTGACTGTTCATTTTTTTGCAAAACATTCTAGTCAAACTCACCTTTAAGGTATCCACCTAAATGGTTAGTCTGATCGTGGTGAAGATTAGGCTGGCACGTTATTAGAAGTGAAGCGTTGCTGTTTAGCGAAACGTATTGCTTTCTTCACTCTTCTCATTGCGTTGCTCGTTGATATGTGAGTCGTACATCTAACCCTCTTTCGCAGTTGTGCCCTTTCCTTACGTTCATCGAGTAAGTTCGGTTGCGTAATCCGCTTGTGCACGATTGCGTCATCACGTATTTTAAGATATGGCAAGCAAGGGAAGAGGGGACTATGATATCTGTTTTTGCGACAGGGGGAGGGGAAGGGAGGGAACTATGACAACTGCTTTTGCGGTGGGAGGGATTATTATAGCTATTTTTGCGACGTGTATGTGTTTAAACGTTTATGCGATAGTGCATAAATCATTTCCGCAGCACGTGTTTTGTCTCATTTCAGCGATTCGGACATTAAGAGCGACACGTCAAGCGTGCAAGGAGGGCGGAGTGCGAGCTTGGAACGAGACATCGCAGACATAAACACGCAACACATCAACACTCAGCCAATGGGTATGCTTCTCGGACAGTCAAAATTTCCTTGCAGTACCCTCGTATTCTTTTGTTTCGGTTTTTTCGTGGACTGTTACCTGCTTGTCGGCATTTGTTATACATAAGTTTTCATAGGGATTAGACGGTAGAGTTGGGGGAATCGAGATAATCCCTCATACGTGGTTGCTGTATTCAGAGTTGCGTCAGGGGATGTGTTCGTTTTTAAGTTGCGGATTGGCAGTTATTTTCTTGGCAGCGAGTGGACTCAACTTTATTTTGTTTCGTGGCATTTGATATTGTTGCCATTGCAATAATCTACCAACTGGATCACTACAAACTGAATAACCAAGTTTCTCATTTTCCTTGCCATAAGCAGAAATAGTGATCCTCAACGAAGAGCATTTGAGCAAAAGGTTTGTTCAATGGTTTCAAATTTCTTGCGGTGTTTTTTACGGTGCCAGAGAAGCACGCGTTCTTATCAGATGAGCTGCCCGCGTGCTGCTTGCTGTTTTTTGTATTTCGCGTTGTGTAAATGTGCATTATTTCCGTTCGTTCTTTATTTTGCTTAGCAAAATTAATGCTCTGAAATTATTGCTTGGCAAAAAAAGAACGAAATAAATTTTAAAAAATGCTTGGCAAAGTAGATACTTTGCTAATACTATTATGCTCGACATATTTTGGACGAATGCTTTAAGTGCAGAGCCCCGCGTAACTGCTGGTCGATATTTGAGCAAATAATTCTGTGCTTGTTGATTATGAGAAGTAATTTAATTCTTTAAGATAAGGCCGTGATAGCTGGGATATCGATCGTTTCAAACGATATAGAGCAGTGGAAGACAAAATCGATGGAAGATACCACGGATAGGGCAGTTGACTCAAATAAGAGATGGCAGGGTAGCGAAAATGAATACGATGAGAATTCACGAACAGGTTTGACTAATGCTGAGCCGAGAAGAGGAGTTGATGTTCCGATCGACAAAGCTCCAAAACAAGGTTGGTCACACTTCACACCGCTCGCGTTTCGTTGTGTACTCATCGAGAGATCCTTAGAAGTAGCCATTTGTGAGTAATTCCTTCTCCATCCTCCATTGGTTTGCCCACACCTCGAAGGGGTCACGCGGTGGAGGATGGCTATCTTGCTCCGTGCCGAACAAAGGTCTAAAAATTTTCTCGCTTGATGAAGGCGATTGGGATTTTTTGAATTATAAACATGTCTTATCAAAATCGTTGTCCTGAATCTTCTGGGAAGGGGAGAGGGGGGTGGGGTTGAGTTTCGGTTAACGAAGACGGTGGGTATTGGTGGCAGCGCGTATTGTGCAACAGTTTTTCGAAAGAGGAGAGAGCAGAGCAAATGATCAAATTCGGAGGTGGTTAAAGGTCTTTAAAAATGACCAGGACGGACCAGTAGCGCTTTTTATTGCAGCTTTTTTGGTTCATATTTGTAACATCGCTTCTAGCCATTGTCATTGTCTGGGGTGTAACTTCCGTCGGTGTTAACAAATCATTGATGAAAGAGATCGGAACAAAAAACACAAGGGACAATGAGAGTTGGGACCAACGTTTGTTGTTATGCGAGCGAGGGCACATTTCCACTGCGCTAATACCAGCTGCCTCGAATGTCTTCTTTAACGGTGGTTCAGCTACATATTTATTTATCAAAACTATAATTTGCGGTGTTTGAAGAGGATGTGCTGAAATAGAGCACAAAACGGTCATTGTTAAATTGTTAAATAATAAGTGTTAACTCACTTTCATCTAGCAGACGATACTTCGAAGACTACTGCGAATATTCCGCCGTCGAGTTACGCTTCAAAGAGTGTCGATGAGCGCGTCACGTCGTCCTCATCTAAATCAGTTACCAGTGACGTTGTAACTGCGAGAAATGCTGACCAACGTCAGGTCTCATCACAGACTGCCAACATCACTCACAGGTGCGCTGGTTTTCATTGTGAAGTGCGGCGCTTCGGATGGAACATGGAAAGCAGCACCTTAATTAGTGCACTGCTTTCATAATTTATGTTTGAACCGAAACTTCCATATAAAACTATAGCTTTCAAGGTTGCGCAGTTAACTGCAGCGCATTAAGCTAAATGCATTTTATTGCTGAGATGCTTTTCGAATCAAGGTGTTCCTTAGCGAATGCAAAGATTAAGTGGCTAATAGCAGGCAAAAAGATACACCCATCGTTATAGAAGAATATAAGTGCTGCTGGGGATATGTCCGTTTACGCATGCAGTATCACAGCCTACACATCCGAGCGGGGCTGACTAGGCACATTATAAAAGTTCGCCTTTTATTAATACTTGTAAGCTCATTTGCAGGCCACAGCTTGTGATAGTAATTGCGCTTTTCAGGTGTCCCTGTATGACTGTAAATGAGTAGTGAAGGTCAAAAAGCGGGGGTTGCTTTTTTAAAGGTTGTGTGGTAAGCGGAAGCGAAATCGCAGTAGTTTACTATTTATTTGTGGTATTAGGCGGTGTAGTTTCACCTTCAATAACATGGAGTATTCAGGGCATGTCGCAAGTCCGTATGTTTGAAGGCAATAGCGGGGTAAAGGGGGGGGGGGGGGGGTGAATGGATGAGGAGGAAGGTGGCTAACGACGTATAAGCTGTTTCTGATAGATGCGACCGACAAACATCATTTTTCTTATAGATGCTGTCTATTGTGCAGCCGTTTCCATTCATAAAGCCGTTGTCAGATCTAGTGACCAACAAACATTTGCTGTTATCTACATTATCTGCAGACTCAGAAGGGAGATAAATCTGTTGTCAAAACCGACTTTCTCACTATAGGTTGTTTTCCGAAATCGACTGGCCTGCATTTTCTTGGCTTGGTTTATGGTACTCCTAAGAAGTCATCTCGCTTTATTTTTTAAATTTATCTATATTATTTCATCTTTTCATGTAATTTTTCATCTGTTGACTGTTTTTTTCTTTATTCATTATTTTGCTCGTTTATCGTTCTTTTACCCGTTATATAGATTTCTTTCTCTAACGAGGGCTTTATGTACAAAACGTTTTTCAAAACACGGGTTTGGCCATTGTTTGTCACATCTATCAGAAGCGCTCATGTGTTTACATGACCCAATAGTTAACGTTCTAATGAGACGCTTTTATGTTATTCAATTTTTGATTGCAGTAGTGCCGAGGTTTTTAACTGTAGTGCGAGCTTTGGATCTGATTTCTGTCTGTCGTTCTTCGAATAACATCAGTGACTTGTAGTTGCAGCTTATGTTAATTGATGTCAGTTAACGTACAGCTAAATGGTATCATAACGTAGAAAAACGGTTGTGTTTTTTTGTGAAAATTCTTGAAAGTTTTCGATCATTTAAAAGCTCTTCAAACGCTGTCTTCTTTTTTTTCTTCTGACGATAAAGCAGCGAAGATCATCAAAGAGTGCGATTGCGATTGCGATTTAGATCGCTGATGGGTGCGAGTGACGTGTAACCGCGTGAAATTTGACACGATATGCCGTAGTCGTGGTTTCGTAAAATAATGCAATTAAGATTATTTTTCAGTTATAAGAAGAAAATGTTGTGAGTCGCCAAATTTTCATCGTCCGTCTATGTGTTTGTTAATTCAGACCCTTCTAGTTTTGTTAATCTCCCGTAACAAAAGGGGATTCCTGGTTGGCTCGAGGCAGATTTACATGATCGAATCAGAGGGAATGTTAGCTCTGTGTGGTCGAAAGACATTGCTCGAATTAGCTTGCGATGTTAATAAGGATTATTGCCGTTATCATTATTTATTTTCGTCCGTTATTATTTACTTTATTATTTATCCTTTTTTAGAACTGAAAACAGCGTGAAGTCTACGAACACGGCAATAAAGAATGCTGTACTAGATGAACAGAAGAACAAAGCGACTACTGCAGGCGGTGACGTTACTGCGAGGAGCAAGCTATCAGAAGCAGAGTCTCATCAAGAACTTCCAGAAGTAATCGAAGGCGAAGAGCTTTTGGCATGGTGCCAGAGAGTCACTCAAGGCTACCCGTCTGTTAAGATCGTCGATTTTACGTTAGTTTCCACTTGCCGTGATTTCGTTGTCTCTCTTGAGCTTCTTTTTTTTTGCGGTTATTGTTCTTCATTTGTAGGTCCTTCTTCCCTTCTCATTGCTTATATTTGCAAAAAGATCGTGTTTTTGCTCAGTTATTACGAACTAGAGAGAGGGAGAGAGCTCGATTCCCGCCGACCTACCTAAACACTTCTTCCAGCGCAACAAAGTTGCAGTACTTTGACAATGCGTGCGAGTATTTTTTTATTTTTCAAGTGAATACCTTTGCAGTAGAAGTTTTCGATCAGGGTTGGCACTGTGTGCGATAGTGCATCGATACCATCCAGAGATGATAGGTCATTTCGGTGCACTCGACTTTTCCGATTCACACAGTGGGAGACGCGAGAACTGCCGAAAAGCACTGGTCGCTGCAGCAGAACTTGGCGTAAGTAGGTTAGTCGCTTGGTGTTCTCTTTTCTAGTTATTTCTGGACTAATGGCCAGGCTCGTGTAACTTACGCAACTCGCCAGTATAGGTGAAAGGGATAATGTCATTAATAAGGGCATAGGACACCTGTCTACTTGAAACTGCAGCGGGAGAATGTTTTTCTTTTAGCCGAAAGCAGTACGCTTCGTACCTTTGCGCTTTTATTTTGCACGTCATCCACCTCTTCCACTCTATCCCTTCCCTCTCATTTCATTTGTCAGGTATTCCCCAAAACGCGAGAACCGAAATCCATGCTGCATTTAAACTCTTATAGACTCTAGGACATTCTACAGTTTTTTAGTCCGCCACTTGCTCTACTCTTCTCTGCAATCTTCAGATCCGGCTGTCCTGCAACTAAGCCCTCATCATTTCCTGTTCCATTTGTCATCTAGACTGGTTTTATACGCAAATAGATATTTCGTCTTTAGGCCACCGTCCAGTTATTCATTTATCGGAATGTTGCTGACGATTTACGACCTTCCATGCCTTCCGTCTCTCATTTTCTCCTCTTTCATCCATCAGTTTTTAAATGTCTTAGCGCTTTGGTCCGTGTCTCTATAAGGAATATTACAAGAAAATTATTAGCAGGCTATCGCCATTTTGCATGGCTTTGTGCAGTTGGCATTTGCTTCACCTAATAATATAATCTCGAAGCGCGATCGACTTTCATTTTTCTAAATTGCTTCATCAAAAATTTATCTGAACTCTTTCGACGCTGAGCACAGTGAAGGGAGTTTTCTCTTCGTGAAAAATACTTTTTAGTTGTGCGTTTTCTTAGAATATTTATACTTAGGAAGCTTGATGCTGGAGTAACGGTCACTTTGCCAGAACGGCACGAAATTCGTAATTTTCTCGCCGAGTTGCGTGTGCTGCTTGAAGGTGCGCCATCAGCTGTAAGACGAATGAGCACTAAAGAATCCGACCACCGAATATCAGCGCTGTTCAGTCTTTCCGAATCGGAGACCAGTGTATGTTACCAAATATATTTTGCATCTTTGAAGCATGTAAACGGGATTGTGGCTTTTTTGTTTGCACGCAGTTTTTCTGGATATATGTCACTATTTAGGGATGCTTTTTATGCGCAGTTTTATAGGAACAAGTGGAGGCCGCCTACTTCAAGAGTATCTCGTTCAAATTCCTTGACGCTTGTTTAGTAGTGAATTGCTTAGGAGTACTGTTGAAGCTGATTTAAAAGCGCTGCAGCCGTGGGATTCTCGTTTCGAAGGGGAAAGATCTAAGTGAATACAAGGAGTGCGGAGGTGTTATGATCTTAGGCTCTGCCAGCTAATAGATTGTAATTCGATCTCACTATCTTTTCATGGCTCAGTCATAACAAATTCAATCTGTGGAGTTGATTGTCCGATAGTGGATTGGCCTGTGGAGTTAAGCGTGCTAGGAGATTAGGTGCTTGTAGCATAATACGAGAATCGATCGCCACGTCATCGGAAATCGCTCGTTGCAAATACTGTCATCATCACATGATGATAGGCAGAGTTCGGCGCCAGTCTGCAAACCGCAGTTTTATCAGTTCGAGTTTAGCTGAACTTTTAGAACGAAGGAAGGGGAAAAGAGATTACTGTGAGCGGTGTCCTGTTTTGTACTTTTCACCTGTTCTCATTGGCTAATTTCTTCGAGTTTCTCCTTAATTTGTTTTTTTTTTTTTTTTAATGAGATATTTCAAATAGCAAACTTTTCTCCTGTGAAAGGTGTTTTTTTTAGGTAATGCGCGAATTAGAAAGTCTTCGTAAGCAACGCGAACACGAAGAAGCTATCGATCTCACTAATATCCCGGTTTGCTTTTGGTTAATCATATTTTAGCTAATGATATTGTGGGAATCATATGTCAACTTTCTACTTTTTCCCCTTATCGAAGTCGGCCGAGGTAGGGGAGAGGCGGCCGGTTTCTTGTCTGCCAGGCATTTCGGAAAGCGATAGGAAATTTACAAATTTAAGAAAATCCTCAAGTGAAATTTCGTGGAAACGTAAATCTTTGGGCCTTTGGCGGCATTAGCATTTACATGTTGTTAAAGGGGTTTTTTTGCGGATTGTTTACATAGTCCAAAGTCTTTCAATCCAAAGCTTTTGATCGCACAACTTTGTTCAAAAACAGTGGACCGAAAAGTTTGATATACGAATTCATGATCGACAACTTCGGTCACAAGAAAGTTGTAGGGCCTCTTTTTTTCGTTTTTCTTTTTTTTCAATTGTACGGCCTCATTTTTCAAAAATTTCGCAAACTGTAGGGCCTCATTTATGTAGTGTGAATGGGTCTTTCAATTCAGGAAACTTTTTTCCTGCATTTCTTCGTTCAGCAGAAGTTGTCTGCGAGCGGAACGGCTGGCAGCCAACCGAAATTTGCATTGGTTATTGTTCGTTAGCGATTGTTGAGTAGTCAGCCATGCGTTGTCATCTATCTGCATTCATGAATTTTTGACCTTCGATTGCTGCTGGTTGATCATGGTAGTATCTAATTTGCGGCAATCGAATGCGGCCAGTTGGATTTTGTTAGCCATTTCACGTCACAAGTTTGCTGCCGGCGAAACAATTTCCTGTTGTTTTGTTTATTTTCATGGAACGAACATGAGCCTTCCACCGACCGTCGGTTGTTTATATTTATAAACAAATGTGACCGTCATAGCTTTGGTTAACTCCACATCCCCATCCTTTGAGTTTGGCTGTGGTCACGTTTGCTCGGATCGGTTTGTGACTACATTTTATTTTTCGACCCACTGTTCCAATTTTTTCTTTTCTTGCAATTCATGCAACTTTTCTTTTTTCGAACGGCGGAGACTCACGGCTAGCTCTTTCCACCCCCCTCCCCTCCTCCCCTCATCTTCCGCCTTTGTAGAGTGTAGAGGACACCACGGGTGGCAAGCTCACTGATGATTTGGATATTTGTATCTTTATGAGGAATATGCTGATCGCGTAATACAGCTTAATGTCGAAAGGAGTTTGAGGTGAGACGTCCGTGATATTGATTGTCGATCGAAGAAGTGATTTTCTACCGGTGTCTTTTATCATCCACGCAGCATTCGTTGTAATGTTGGATCTCATACTAAAAACGCCAGTTTACTATCCCTAGAGTGCTAGGTTTTCAGGAGAGCGGCTCGCGAAAGTATAGCGTAAAAGTATTGCCTTAAATTTCCCTACCTCTACCGTTCCCTCCCCATCCTTTTGATATTAAGTTTCCTCATGGCGCTACCGATGACAGAAACACCTGTGGGATCTGAATGTGGAATGTTTTCGAAAACGTTATGAATGAAAAAAAGATAATTCGCGTGGGATCTGCAGCAAAATGCGCTCTATAAAGTCTGACTGTCTGATAAGACCAAACGCGACAAAATATATAGCTTTTTTGAGGAGGAAGATCGTACGAAATTCGATGCAGTAGCCCCGGGTAGCATAAAGGCGGCGTCGCTTGGAAGAACGAAGCAAAGCAGAAGACTGGCCAATCCGTTCGACTCTGATTCGGACGACGAAAAACACACATCGTCATCAAGGTTTCTGTTTATCAGCTAGCCTTCGCAGCTTTTGAGGATGATAAAAGCTTCATTTGAAGGAAACAGTTCAACACGTTTGCACCAAATATTGATTTTAATTGGATAAGTTCTCTGAGATTTTCTCGTCCGATTTTCTCATTTGTAGGACGTTTGTTTGCATCCGTTTTAGTATTCCGAGTGATACATGTTACATTTTATTGTGCTTTGATAATTTTTTGTTCAAAAAAGTTTAAAAACACTGATTTTTTAGAACCGAATTTTTGTTCTTCGGCTTTCCAGAATATTTCATTCCTGTTTTTCTTCCTTTTCAAAATGCATATCACACGCACAAGGGTAGGGATTAACGGGGCCGGTGACTTCGGAAAAGTATTGGTGCGTCAGAAGGTGATGAAGGCTCTTAAAGTCCTTGGAGAGACCGTCTCAGTACAATCCGCCTAGAAATCATCTCAGAAGTGGGGTCAACCCAAGAACCGTCTTTTTTTGGTGTCTTCCGATTAAAGATATTTCATAGTGCTTGCATTTGGACAAATAGTGACAAAATAATCCGAAATCACAGATGGGGAAATAGGATTTTACTACTCCTTCACCTGTCTTGATTGTTGTAGAATCGAGGTCGAGTGGGGTGAGGGGGGGGGGGGGGGGGGACTTGGGGG
>JPKZ01001277.1:85304-106365 GCA_000803305.1 Toxocara canis
CAGTTTGGGAATTTTATGTGAAGCAGTCAATGTCTTGGTTCTGTCGTGTTGCCTTTCTTTCACCCTCATCTCCCACCGAAACGGTCACCTGATGCGATTGCCGCAGACCATCCAGTTCACTCCGCCCGCTCTCCCTCCCTCCATCTCCCCTCAGAACGATCTCCTCCTCCTCATGAGTCTCTGCTTTGGAGATGGGAATTCGTCCAAGCCCTTCCTTCCCTTTCCTATCTGATTCAGTTTCCCTTTCAGATTTAGTCGGTCTCCTTTCCGTTTCGAATCTAACGTCGATTTCCTTTCGCACATAGTTCTCCTTTCGGATACTTCTCAGAGCAACATTTACCCTCAGATTAGCTTCTCTCTGAGCTGCGAAAATGCAGCATCTGCCTTGCGATTCGAGTGCTTACAGTATGTACAGAATTGCGGCAGGAGGAGGGGTGTAGGGGATGGGGGGCTGTGATACGCAGCGCATCAGAAATAGAGTAACAGTGATATTTACTAAAGTGCGCGTCGTAAAGAGGAGGAGGGATGAAGCCGTTAAAAATATGTTGGCGAAGTATGCTTGTTGAGTCAGCAATGCTCGAAAACCGTACAAAAATTACTGTTTTATTTGCAGAGGAAGACAAGACAGAAGAAGATAAGCAGAATATCGATCGTATGATGGACGAACTGGTGGAATTGGTGAACAAAAAAGATCAACTCTCGCAGAAGCTTATTCATCACGAAGCTGAGTAAGCTCTCTCCTCATCATAACTGTCGTAGCTATTATTAGCCACTGTTACTTTTTTTTTTACGAACTTTAGTGTCCTTAAAATCATTTTACAGAAGAAATATGTAAGCGTTTATACGTGACATGATGTGGCCATAGTGGGCACCTTTAGCGCAGCTGAAATTCGCGCGAATAGAATTTTTCATGCAGCGGTTAGCTCATCGTTGAAGAAATATTAAAGTTCGCGTCTGTCGGCCATCGTCGTGGTGGGTGGATTAAGGCCTAGCCAGCGTAAAACAGCAGCCTATTATATGTGACCGGCGTAATAGCCCTTGCCTTGTTTCTTATATCTCGCCGACGCGCTGTTCCGCGCAGAAGTGCTGCCAAGGCGAAGCCGACTAGCGTGCAACCAAAAGAACCATATATCTACCCAGCATGTAACATATACACAGATCACATGTGTGAGGTCACTGGTGTCGGTATATATCAGTGGTATCGGGCGGTAGCAAGATAAACAGAGAAAAACGGGAAATGTTGCTGGGGAGACAACCAGAGAAAAGCGAGCTGAAACTTTCTTTGGTTTAGCAGATGTACCGTATTGTTTCGAGTAAAGATTTTAGAGACTAAAAAATTATAGCTGTGCACAGTGAGAGTTTATTGGAAGTGAAGACTTCGAAATCGAGAAGAGGCTGTAAGGAACCCACCTCAAACATATTCTCTCTTAGGATTCCACCTTGCTGTTGTCCTTAAGAGAAAATATGTTTGAAGTGGACGCTGTTTAGAGAGGACGATTCGTTTTGGCTTAATACGCTATATTCATTAGCTCATTTTGTTGAAGTTCTCACGTAGATGCGAAAGTTATTCGCGAGATTCGAGAGGACGGGCGTTCTGGAAAGAAACATTCGCAATATCGCCGCTTTTATGCAGGTCACATCAAATTGTAATGTTTTCCCTTTCGCATTCTAAATAGGTACTTTATCATATTTTCAGAGACGAGGAATTCGATGAACGAGATCGTTTAACTTTGGAAGCCACGGCGAACTTTTCTCGAGGTTACGAACAGCCTATATCGGCTTCGAAGAGGCTCATCACTTGGATTCGATCAGAAATCAGTAGTTAGTCGTCGATTCATATGTCGTTTTGTGAGTTTTTTGGGATGCACTGTCTCCTGAGACAATAGTCAATGAGACATTTATCAGGTTAATTTGTGTCATATCTTACCAATTTTGGTTTCAAGGTGGACTCAGTTCTGGTTCGTGCGAGTGGGCGGAAGCACATTTACGTATGTCGAATTCTGTAGTATTGCGAATATACGCTATATAATAAACTCAGTAATTGTATAACTGTTCGTCCCATTAGAAACCGCTGATAATTACTACTGAGATTTCTACTTTTTGATTTGGAGCGAATGAAGAGATATAAGTAAAATTAATGTGTATTTCCGTTGTTGAGAATGGATGCCTCAACAATCAGTAATATTTGCTGTTTAATGCGTTATTTGTTTTTGAAATTTTTGATTGAATCTCCTGCTCACTTCAAAATTTCTACATTAGTAACAGTGTTAAGAGAACAATTTGCATTTGAAGAGTTGCTAACGCTGGTGCTTATTGGTGTATGTTATGAACCGAAAAGGTCTTCGAGTGTCGTTTTTATCCTTCTCAACTAAAATATTCTCATCCCAGATCATGTGGGCGGCGCTTTGCAAAAGTGACAGTAGTTGAGAGTCATGTTTTCTGTCTTCATAGGAATAATTGTAGAATCTGTGAGCAAAACCTCATTAAGTTTTCGATTTTTCCACTTAAACATCTTGCAAGGAGCACCCAGAAAAAAAAAACCGCATAAGCCTTATGTTCAGAAAAAATAGACATAGTTTTTGAAAAGGAAAAAGAGACTGTGCGGATTAAAAAACCTTTTTTCCGCGTCGGAACGGGGAAGCTAGCAACCGAATCCAGTTTTTCTCCGACAGAAACTTAAGAGTACGTAAGGGTAGTCTGCACAAGCCCGAGCTCCTATCGTTCCCTTAAGCCAGAGAAAGAGCCTACAGATCCTTGATAACCTTGTGATCGTCCTTCATCTTGGGGAAGTGAGCAAGTCTTTTTTAATCAATGATGACTAAGTTTTGAACTGATCAGACGCTTCAAAGCTTCGTCATCTCGCCTCTCTTTCCACCACGCAGGCAGTTTCCTGCTTACAAACAAAGCTCTTGCGAGTCATCGTTGCCTCTTGGCTATTACTTGTTGCACTCGCTATGCTCCTGAACGGCTCTTGCAGTAACGCTGCTGCTGCTGCTGCTGCTTGTTACGCACCATCAGTTAAATGGCGAGTAAAATACTCATTTCATTTAGCTGGCATTTTGTTCGACCTTCAGAAGCAGGATTTAAGCATTCCGTTGGATAATGGTGACATAGTTGAGGTGCAGCTGGCCTACCATGGGGTTCAAGCAGGGTAGTTCATCTCACCGCTACAATAAGTAAGGTCACTTGGCGTTACTTCCCATACAGGAAAATGATTCCCAACGACCGGTGTGTTTGATGCCATCACGATTATGAAGATTAAAATATAACGGCGAACGTTCATGATTTCAGACGTTTCTCTGGTCCTTTTTTAGATGATTGCCCCGCTAATGTCACCACTGCCTTTCCTTTGTTCGCTTTGAGCATTCTCCTTTTCTCAGACCATGCAGAAGAGACATCTCGAAAAGTGAATTATACGAGAGGAGACCCAAAAATAACCGGAATTGTCGGTTACAGATGAGTTTTCTAACCCTAAGCTCTAGTCTGTTTCGGACTACTCTTCTCTGGAATCAGTGCGCTTATCCCAACGTTCCCTTCGATTGTCCGGGACAGCAGCAGATACTGTAGGAGGCCTCCAACGATTTTTGTTTCCAAAACGCTTTCCCTTCTAATTGTTCCACTCGACAAAAGAATAACAGCGACATGATGAGACAGCGGGTGAATAGGGCTGGTAAGGGCTATCATCATATAAAACCATGTCAGTATGTTCTTGGCCTTTACCTCATCAAGCTAACGAAAGCACCACATGCATTGCGACTAATGTGGTGTTTTCCGTTAGCTTGATGTTTATTTTGCTTCCGGGTAGTAACCGTGGCGCCAGCACACGCTTGACCACAGTTCGGGCGTAAACACTAGCTCATATTGATCATGGAAAACGAAACTTCGTGCATACTTTCCATTCTTTACCATCCGCCAGTGCAAGAACTGCTCACGGACACTGTAACGTATTGTCACGAATATCTAAACAATCGGTTTACAACAACTCCATTTGATAAACCGGTTGACTAGCAGTGGAACAGTGCGCAGCCATATTTGTTTTGCGTGCCACATCCGAATTCCGATTACTATTGGGTCCCTCTCGTATGGCACGCCGCTTGATCGGTCTCTAATTATCGCCGCCAGTGTAAACTTCTTCCGTGCTGGTCGCTTCTCGCTTCATCTCGTTTCCCTCTTTCTTGTCTTATTTATTACTGCGATCGCGCATGCATTTCTCCGTGTTTTGGGTTCTTAATTATAGCCTACATAGTTGTATCGTTGCTTATGTCCATATGTGCGCGTGTGTGTGTGCGTGTCTGTGTATGTGTAAATGTTATGGTTTCTATCTTGACTGCTTTAAGCATCGGGTAGTAAAACGGCTGCTAATCTAGCATCGTAGAAGAAAATGCTGTCTGTCACTGTAACGATGGTTTTGCTGGCAAACATCTTTGGTCCTTTACAGCTTTTCCGTTTCCAAGTTGGGGAACAGTCAATGAGCACAAAAGTAAAGATGCGAACGAACGATACCGAATAGAGTATGAAATATCTTAGCGACCAGTTTAATCAGTCGAGAAAAAAATAATTGGATGAATGTGCTATAGGGCAGGGAGTTGCTAAGTGAAACCACATCGGGTCCAGACGATACTCTGCCGAAAAGTAGGAGAGCCATCTGTTGCAGCTAAACATTCACAAGCCTATAACATTCAGGATCGCTCTAGTCAAGTTGTATTAGGAAAGCGGAATTTTACGGCGTTCGTGCTTGTTAGAATGCTATGACTCTTGAACTTTTAACTGCAAAGCAGTGCCTTTGCTGTTCGGCAGAGCGCTATCCCTCAAAAGTCGTGGCGCACCGTCAGATTGTAGCAACGACTAGTTTGGCATTAACTTTGAGCACTGTGAAGCTCACTATAAGGGATATTTGTAGAAAGAGATCGTTAGTATAATGATGGATGAAAAGTGTCTTCGCAAATGAGAATCGAGCCTACGGCCATCTTTTTTAGGTCAAATTGCGTAATCTGCTTATTTTCCGGCCGGTCACACAACTTGTTGTCGTTGTGTTTGGTCCATTCTGAAGTTTCCAAGAAAAGCTCACAATAATTCAGAATTATTTATTAATTTTACGTTGTGCGAGGATAAGTTGTTTGTGTGATAAGCTATAGAGTGGAGGACGATAAGTGGGCGATGTTTTGCCAGCAAAAGGTCGCATTCATCCGATTCGTTGCAATAAGGCGACTGCATGCGAACTCTGTGATTACACTCCGTTCACATAGTCAACTCTTTGAATTACGCATGATGATGCCTTATTTCTTGTTTCCCCATAGCCTGTGGCACTTTATATGCGATTATAATTACGAACTCATCTGTGTCCAAAGTGGGTAGATTGATTGGCTTGTTTAATTTGGTACGTAAGTGTACGTTTGTGCCTTTCTGAACTTTCATTTGCAAAAAACGTCGGTTGGAGACAGCGGTTTTTGCAATATCTGAGTGAATGTTTTGTCAGTCATGTCAGGAAAAATCTACGTGCAAGGGCATATATCAGAGCGGATGAGGTGACACATTTCTTTACTTATGGGGAGCGTAAGGTAACTTCTAGAAGTAAAAAATATCGGATTGGTTGCCCAGGAGCCGCCCCACTTGCCATAAACAAAAGTGCTCCAGGTTAGTAAGCAAAGTGCCACACGGCTGTCTTCAGCACCTGTGAAATAGTGCAAGGGGAGCGCTGCGTGTTCTTCCTGATCTGTCTGATGCTAGGAATTCTAATATGGGGAAAATGCGAACAATCATGGACTTGGCTCGTCTTGCACACCCCTTAGGGACAGTCCCCGCCATCCTTTCCTGGCTCTGCCCATACCGTTCATTTGTGTCATAGGATGCTAGGTGGTTCCAAAACTGTGACCGTTTGTTTTGCAAACAAAAGTAGACGCATATTTTACATCTTTCATGACTTTCGTGTAAAGGGGAGATTTTGCGAGGATGTGGCCGGTGTTGTCTTTTTTCTGAATATCGAATATTGTAAGGGTGTAAATAAGTTGAGCCGAACAGACATTTTGAGTTCTAAACATCGTTGGCGCTGGTAGTCTCTTTCTCGGTCGAAGACCGATTGACGATCCTTCATAAGGTTGGAACCATACTGGTGAGTCGGAGTCGAGATATCACATGAAAGCATGGTTGCGATCGCTACAAAACATTTTATTGTCGTGCGTAGCTGTGGTGTTTGGTGCGCACTTATTGCTATGTTGCTTCGCTTGTAAATACGACAGCATCTATCTTTATGCGCGCTCGAAACTATTGTGATGTTCTGATGTTCAAAACTCAAGTCAAATAAATATTTGTTTGTGTTGGCGCTGTTCGCAGCGTCTTGGTTAGCGACATATTAAGAGGTATATACTTACTCGAAGGCACTGAGACGTCGAAAAAGTGGGGCAAATCTGCCGCCCAGACCACAAACTCAATCAAGTGGCGGACGAAGAAAGGTGATGCATGCTGCCGAAGGCTAGACGAACGAATCAAGTCTTTTATTTAGTCGATAGGCGAGGACTGCTTTTACACAGTATGAAGATGACACAAACAGTATACAGAGATAATGTAATTTTTTTCATATCTTCTATGCACTTCGTATTCATGTGTTGCCCTACTGCTTTCATATAATAGAGAAGCTTCGAACACGAACGGGACACTTCATCAAAGTGAGCTCGGATGGTTAGGCTGCAGTCTAGGTGTAGGCCTAGGTTGCGAGTGTTATTTTTTACAGTTATTTGTTCTCCGCAGATCTTCACAACGGTCTCACTAGCTAAGCGCTTTCTAGTTCTCGGTGTTCCGGATCTGGTGACAGCCGTAGCGCTTCTCTTGGATATTTTATGATTTTTTTCATATCTGTCAGATTCGCCATGTTTGGTTCTTCTGTTTCTTCACACGCATATAGAAGTTGCACATCATCTGCGAAGAGTATCATTTTCCCATGCGTCTCAACTCCGCTTACGACCGAAAACAAAAAGGCAAAAAGGGTAGGCGGAAATATGCCACCCTGCGGGATGGCTAGAGGAATTTGCTTCGCTTTTGAAATCCTGTCCTCATCCATTGTTCTTATTCTCCTTTTTAGCAGGTAGCGTTCTGATAGGTTTGTTAGTTTGTCATCCGGATTTACCCTGTCCATGGTTTTCTACAGGAGCATATATGGGTTCACAGGATCTTATGCTTTCTGGATATCCAACTGTATAGTGTAGGTTAGGTTATTGTTGTCCATGTTCAGCAGGATTTTTTTCACATATCTGCAAGCGTGCTTTGATGAGGTATCTCCTACGAAGTGCATGCTGGCAGTTGGGCAGGGAAGGCAAATGCTTAAGTGTATGCGAGCGATGTTTGGAAGTGTATATCGCTGTTTGGAATGGTTAAGCGTATGGCTTAAGTGTATCGCTCACAGTTTGGAAACGCAGAAAAGAAGACTGATGGGCCGATAGTTCGCTGGTTCTCGCTCGCTACCTACGTTTTTAAATACACCCCTTATTGTATTGAATAATGGTAGAGGTTTCGTTGCAGCGAAACTTTTTGCTGTTTTCAGCATTCTATTTGTAACTCCGTCCAATCCTGCCGCATTATTCGCTTTCAGTTTAGCTGTTCCTCTTACCCTGCTTAGTGGTCTAAGGGACAGCTTGTCTTGCAGTGGATTTCGATTGTTTTTTCGATGTTGGATCACATCAGTTTTTTGCTGTCGCAAAGAAATCGTTAAGTTCTTCTGCGCTAACCGGAATTTGACTATTCTTCTTTTCTTTTCCTAGAAGTGCTCATGAAAAATTCCATAGCGCAGCCGGGTTCCCTTTGAATTTGCTTACTATCTGAGAGACCTTTCTTCTTTCGCACTCACGTTAAAGACTAACTACTAAGTTTCTAATTCTCTTGAAATCGGTCTTCAGTTCCTCCTTTTTAAGGTAACGGTAATTTAGCTTGAGAACCCGAATGAAGGAAGAAGCTTGAAACTTGGGCAGCTGGAGTGACTTTTTCTGGAATTTTCAAAACTCATGCATTTTACGTTATTGTAACGCCGCCGAGTTCCTGATGTATGAGCCGGGACGAAGAAGTGAAGCTTTACTGAATACATGTACAACGCAGAAACGAACTGTTCAAAACTGTACAAGGACGGCGAAGGATGCCAAACCATCAGCCTATTCTCCGCAACGAACGTAATAGCAATAGGGTTCGAAACTGGCTAACGAAAGAAGCAAAGAATTACTGAAATATAATGAGACAGACAAAAGCACATTGATCACCATGGGATCACGAAGTAAGTCGGCGTACGGTCATGTTCCACAACATACGTACTAAAAAAAATCTTTCGGCGTCATCGAAGATAACGGCGCGTGTGAGTCTTTCCCGATCCTGCACTCTCATTTCTGGGATCGTACTAACCGAATGTGTACGCCTCACGAATAAGAACTTTCCTGTTAGTGAACTTTGCAATTGAAGTCGATATTATCGATTAGGCGCTGTTAGGGTGTTGGCGAAGTCAGGAAGATGAAGGAGAGTGCTGACTTGATGAGGTTTGACGAAACGGCATCTCGAGATGAAAAACTAGCTTATGGCCTCGGGAGATCCTAGAACGAGCAACGGCATAAGTAGCCTTAAAAAATACGATGTCAAATGCATAGTTGCGATGTTGCTGCCATCAAAATACCTACAAACTTTTGTCATTCGAAACATACGGCAATGTAATTTTTATAGGAAAATGCAACGAATATAAACTGCCGTTATGCATAGTGCAATGAATTTTAACTGCCGTTATGCATAGTCAGCACTCGCGTTTGTAGACTACGAGAAGGCTTTTGACAGTGTCGAAATCAGTGCGGTGCTCCAAGCTTTAGTCGACCAAGGAATCAGTTCGGAATATGTTAGTCTGCTGAAGAAAGCAAACTGTGGCTGCAGCACGGAAATAACGTTATTTGACAGAGCAGTCAGGATACCTCTGAGAAGAGGAGTAATGCAAGGTGACACCATTTCGCCAAAATTATTTACGGCCTGCTTGGAAATGGTGATGAGGAAGATTAAATGGAAAGGAGGAATCATTATCGATGGCGAAAAATTAAACCACCTTAGATTCGCAGATGACATCGTGCTGTTTTCATCAAACAGCACTGAACTGACACAGATGCTGCGAGAACTTGAGGATGAAAGCAAGAAAGTTGGATTAACAATGAATCCACAGAAGACGATATGCGCAGCAATCCGCAAAATGGTCCACACATAAAACTACGACAAGGACTCAGTGGATCATTTCGTTTATCTTGGCCAAGAAATAAACCTGCGCCACGATATGAGTGGTGAGATTTGCAGAAGAATACGAGCTGGTTGGAAGTGTCTCGCAGACATGAAAGAAGTTTTGACAGCCAAACTCAGTCTAGACATACGAGCTAAAATTTTTAATACAACCATCGTCGAAACAATGACTTACGGAAGTGAAACGTGGTCTCTTATAAAAGGCGAAAAGGAACGTTTAGCAGTGGCGGAAAGAGCAATGGAAAGAAGGATGTTGCGTATCTCATTGAGGAACCACATAACCAACGATAAAATACGCAACGAAACAAAAGTGGCTGATGTCAATGAGGAATGCTGGAGGAACAAACTTCGATGGGCAAGACATGTAGCCCGCATACGCGACAACAGATGAACAGAAGATATACCTATGGTATCCGCGTGATATCACGCGACCACCAGGACGACTTCCAATGAGATGGGCTGACGAGATACGGAAAGTGGAAGCACCTCTGTGGTAGCGGCTTGCCTCGAACAGTTTTGAGAGATGGAAAGAAAGTTGGACTTCACCCGTCGCGATAGTATGTTGCTGATAGCAGGACCAGGTAATCCAGGTAAATTTTTAGGAAGCCAGTCATTCTTGCTATCTCAAAAAGACGTAGATCGACCCCAGCTCCCTTCTTTTCCGAAATCCCCGATTAAAATGGTAGCGGTTGTAAGGATCCCAAATGCCGAGAACTCCGTCTCTATATAAAAATGAAAACGCCGCCTCCAGTAAACTCGATGATCCACGCCTTTTGTTTTTGAAAGGGACGTGGATTAGAGGGCTTTCAGAGTCTCAGTCAGGAGCAGTCAACTCCGCAGGGTCGGGTATCATAGTTTAAAGTCTGCTTTTTGAGTCTTAAGGGAGTCTGGGCTACTCTGCCTGCCTGTCGCTACTCGTTCTCTCTTGCTGCTGTGCATCACAATCACGTAAGTGATAGGTTACAATCTTTCTCCTCAGCATCACTTATATGACCAAATAAATAAATGGAAGCGTAAACGAATACAACCCCATGGCCGTACTTCTTTCGTTCTCATCACACGCACGCTCTGTCTCGACGGATCTATCAGAAAATAGAAACGCAGCAATGAATCTGTTAGACGCCTTCGACCGTAGGAAGGTCCTCGTATCGATAAATTTCGTTAAATTGCATGCGTGTATGCTTGCTTGGGAATCCAATCAATTGTTTGACAGCCGTCCTAACTTTGATTCTTAGTATTCCAGTAACACATGAAAACGATGGATTCATTTTGGGCAGGGGGAATACCTTTTCCAGTACTCATTTCTCTCCAACAATCTGAATCCCGCTAAAGGAAAATCGTGGCTTACTCCGCCGCTATCTCCCACCATTTCAGTGATTTCTCCACAAATTTTGGTTCCATCCAGTGGTTTCGGTTACAGAATGGAACCAAAATTTTTGACGAAAATTTACAAAAAGGCGAAGTGGAGACACGTTAACGGCCCATCTGCTGGATGGCTGAATATGAAATTTTGAGCGCATTGTTTTGGCTCCCTACGACCGAAGGGCACCTGCGTGCATTGGCACTCCTATGAATATTAAAATAATCTATTTACAGTTAATACACTCGCCACATAACCATCACATGTACAAAAAAAATCTACAGGCATCGTCTGCGGGCATCCACAACCACATGTAATTTCAGTCGATTTCTCCAAATATAACCGAAGATTACTTAGATTATGGTGACGGAAAAACTTCTTCAACGAATGCTCCCATGCAAAAGATCGGGCTGTAAAAGATGTGTCAAAAGAAAACTATCACACTAAACCGACATTTCATGTGACTGTGTAATAAACACGCGAATTACGGTTGCTCGCTGGGATTTCTTTTTATGCAAGCGAAACTCGATTATTAAGTGCGCAAAACGACATGAATCCATAGCTGTTTGTCAATTTTGGCAATAATTTTCTTCTGATATGCCTTATGTCTCATCCTCTTTGCACACAATTTCCAACAGTTGTGACCAGCATCTCGACGCCAACTTTCTTGTTCGTTATAATTTTCAAACATTGTTGAAAATACACGATTCGTTTGTTCAATATCGATAAAGCTTACTGCTTCTTTTTTACCTTTAGGTTTAGTTAACCGTTATTCCATGTTAGTCCCTCATAACGTCCTGTGCTTCGCGCAATCTACACTCCCATAGTCTCACTTTCTTACAACACCAAATCACTCTTCTTAATAATGCTACACCCATTAGTACAATCACGCACTTCCAGACCTAGTCACACAACCTATTGAAAATTTCTTCGAGCATAATTGCGCTATACAGTTATTTTTGTGATCCCCGTAGTATAACGGACGTCACTGTTCTCGTTTTCAACAATGCAAAAAAAAACGCACAACCAAAACGCATAACGCAACCGCCCGGGTACCCAAATCTGATGAGAAGACAACCTCAACAGCAGGGCCTCTCTGTGCCTCTCTTTCCTGAAGAATTTTGTTCCCCCCTTAAGAATTTGGAGTTGGGATTATAGCTCTTCATGAGCATTTCCACTATTCGGCTGCCGCGGTGGGAACCCGACATTCTATCAGAGGCGGTATCCTGGGAGTTCAGCCTAGGAAGTTGTTTTTTTTGAAGTACAAAAACTAATATTTTGGTCAGAAGTATAGCGACCCCCCCCCCTCCCTCACCTTTCCGCCCAAATGAAAGGGGTTTATACCACAGATTTCCGCCCAAAAAGATTATACCACGCAAGCTAGAAGTTCAAGCAAACCGTTAAGAAAATATTTCGATATGAGTCAAACGAGAATCAAAAGGATGTTGAAGGTAGCGAGATGAGTCTCTTCTGATGCAGATTCAGGATCGAACGTGCAATTACATCGTAGTTGTTCGGCATATAACCGCCACTCATCAGCATCACAATTGGGATGTGGCACTGCTCGGCTAGCTCGAAAACTATTTCGTCACGTCTTATTATGCCCTAAAAACAATCCACTTCTTTCGATCTAAAAAAATAATCTGCTGCATTGTAGTTGCTTGTTCTCTGTTATATTTGGCGTGCACAGCAGCGGCAGTGTTGTTTATCGGGATAGCAAAACAGCAATGCCATGATTATGCACAACACAAATATTTCTACGGCCTTTTCATTCTCGAAGAAATTGCAGAAGAATAGAAAAATGTATAATCGTCGTACTTGATGCTCAAGAAATGTGTTGCTACCCCGCAAACAGTAATACCGTAATTATAGACGCCACATATAACAGAGCAGTCCCTCGTAGTATCAACATTTTATCCCACCCACCATGACAACACGAACAGGATTTCAACTCCTCTTTCGTCTTGGACCAACCTGTACACGTGACTTGCTAGTCGCGCGACTTCTCACTGGCCAGCGTCTACAAATATCGATACCATTTCTTCGTTTCTGTTTTAGGAAAACTGTACATGTGCGTGGTACAGAAGCTGTACAAAAATTGAGCTGTATACGGCCAAAACAGTACAACTGAACGATGTAAATGCTTCACAGGCTTTTGAACGGATTAACAGAAAATAAAAACATTACAAAATGCGATGAATTTCAACAACTTACGGAGACTTCCCTAAAGATATTTGAAGGTGGATTGTCAAGTGCGTTACCTAACTGCAATTACGCATGGAAGTCAAGAAGAACGACTCAAAGTTTCATACGGAAGTCCATAAGCTATATAGTACTACCCATAAACGGACAACGAGCATCTGTTCCTCTCTTGGAATTGCTTAAAAATTTGAGGTTTTGACGATTCGGGCACAGAGGCCACTCTTCTGCTTTTTTTGATCAGGAAGAGGGATTAAAAGTTGCGCAAAAATTCGGGATTTGGAAACTCGCGCGAAACTTCTGGAAAACTAAGGAGTGGGTAGCTCATGCGTACATGACACCATCCTTCCTTCCTTAGCTTCCCCTCCCTCCCTCTCTCTCTCGCCTCAGGGCAGGAAATAACATGTTACTGCTGAAGTCTGGTAGTAAAATGGAGTCTACAAACTCCTCCGGTTCAGAACCAAATATTCAGTAGTAACATTTCAGTAGTAATTTTTCAGTAGTGAGGAATCAATAAGTGACGTACATTGGCTGTCAAAGAAAGCAGTCCGAGAGAATCACCCTCCAGGCAATCAGTGCCCGCATTGTAAATTATAATATCGGCGGAGAACTCGCCCAATGCGGCGCTAAGATTTTTCGATAATTGTCGTAAATATTCTGCGTCACCTGTTCCACTACGCAACGGAACTGAACGACTGATCGCATCTGCAAAGTTGCGAAGATCATAAAAGTCCCGTATTCAAAACATTTCAACCGAGAATTGCTCCGGTGACTGCAGCCTTCGACAGCGAAGTATTTACTGTTAGGCGTATTACCTCTGCCCGCTCAATGCCTCTAAACTATCTGCTCACCTTCAGAGAACCAACATTTGAAGGCTTATCCAAATAGACAGACTCAACAATATTCGCATCAAAGAATGCGAAAGAAGAAACAAAAGCACACTTTTTCCACTGTTTCATTTAAATATGCTTTCCAACACCAACACAGTAAATTCATTTTTGCAATGTTATATATGGGAAACAGCCTTTCATATCGGTGCGTGTCGGCGAGAACAGTTTAGAATTTCAGGAAAGGAAGGGAGGGGGGACGAAGGAAGGGGAGAAGGTGAGGAGAGGGAGCGGGGGGGAGGGGTGGGAGAGGATGATGCCATTTGCTTCTCAAGCCTGCGAAAAATTTCGAGGGAATAATGTGGAAAAACAACGTGAACGACTACGAAGCACAAAATTAGACAGACAGGATATCTCCTGCTTAGAACTATTTGGATGCACAGATCTCCCTCCTCAACAGAGCTCCTTCCCGCTATATCGCTTTGTTTTAAAATTTCTAATATCGGATACCTTTTTCTTTCCCAACTTAACAGACTAAATTCCATCATTTCAAAATTTGCCGCTTGAAGGAATAAGCTTTGGCTTCATAGGTTGTTTAGACGAACGGTTTCGCCATGTAGGGTTGTCATTAGTTGCTCGTCGAACTATATCAGACGACCGCGAGGAATATGCACCTGCCGATGAAATTTATACGAGAGAACACTGCAAGGTGGCGGAAAACCAGCGGTCCCACTTCTCACTTCGTCGCCAAATCATACTGACGCTCCCTCACCGACAGTCATTCTAGTTTCATTCGACCGTTTGCTCTATTTCGACGAAGTGTTGATGTGCAACATTACATTGGAAAGGTTTGATGCTGCTGATCTCAACAGTCAGAAGTGAATCGAACTGAAAGGAAAATAGGCAATTAACGGATATGCCAAAAAATAAATGCCTTATCCTATGCATCGATGCTATTTCATTAAACGACTGAGTCGGGAAAACGACAAAAACAACAACTTACTTTTTGCGACGAAATCGCTCGGGTAAATTTGATAGTTGAACATATCAAATATGTAGACGCGATTATCCCCGGCAAAATCATGCTCATGACCATTTCCCTGCAAACACTCGAACCAGCTTTTCCAAAAGGCAGAAAAACTGTCGCATAGCTGTATTAAAGATAAAATCGGGTATTTCAATAATTTTGCGGTGCAGTACAACCCAGGCGACTCGATATATCGTACGCTTGGTGATAATAAACAAATATATGTGCTTTATATATGTCGTCCATGACTGCCTCTATCCCTTACCTTCAAAAAAAAAACTCCTGGCTCTATTTCATATAATGAAGACCATCATTCATTCCTATTCCGGAAACCAATGAAACTTCCTCCATGCTGCCCACGAACAAAGGACTCGTACCGAGAGCCGTTGAACGCAGTTTGTTAGTCTCACGACCCTTCACTATACTGTTTTTCACAACGCATCAAGAGAAGGATTCAATGCAGTGCAGGAGTTCTATTTTCCACCACACTTGCAGACGGACTGAGTGCATACAAGATGCAATATAATCGGACTAATGAAAGCGAAAAACTCAACGCTATGAAGGCTCTACTCGGAACTGAAGAAGGCTATATTTTTAGCGGCAGAAAAGGGGGAAGGGACGATAGCGTTGTATTCGAGAAGGATTCTAAGTGGACGTGAACAGACCAACGAAATGCTCAAAACCGCTTCCGAAAGATGCAAAAGTTCATGAATTTCATGAAAACACGAAAATCGAAAGTGCTAAAACGACCGAAACAATTTTTAATCCATTTTTGCAAAGCCACAGTACACTGGAAAAAACAAAGATATTTGCGGGCGACCAGCAACAAATGAAAAACATTTTTAAAACCCCATTCCTTTCCTTGGTCTCCTTAGCTTCACTTTCACCCCTCCCGTTCTAGCCATCCATTTATCAAAACTTACTTGATGGGCATCGAGGTCAACAATCATTGCTCTTGAAATAAGTCGCTTGAGGAAGAGAAAATTGAGGGCGAGCGAAATATCAGCGTAAACGCAGAAGCCTCCTCCTCGAGAGCGGCATGCGTGATGGAAACCACCACCCAAATTAATCGCCCAATTCCTTTCAAGTGCAAGACGAGCTGCCAGAATCGATCCTCCTGTTAAGAACTACTTAAAAATATATAGACTGAAAATAAAAGAGAGATGCAAACGAATGCAAGCTGCAAGAGCACTCCAATTTCGACCTTTCGCTAACCGAACGATGATATTGCTCATCATACCACTGCTCAAGCGTCTCTGCATTAACAGCTGAAGACAGAGCGGCAATGAAGAAAATTTTCGACGACCACACCTTTAAAATAATCCAGTTTACATTTCTACGTATGGTAAACGAATTCACCTTATTCCCTACTTCCCATACGAGTATGCCATTGCTCCTTCCCACTAGTACCCGTAACTCGTCCACGTCTGTCACTGTAAGAACGTCGATGTTACGGATTAATATGCAATTAACAAAAACATCTGAGTGCTCAATAACAGAATATTATCGAGTGAAAAGTTACACTGATACGGCCGGGAGTTGGGGAACATAGAAGTTAATGAGAAAAACAAGTTGCTGGATTACAAAGGAAGGGCGCATGAAACAAAAGCATAATGCCCATTACACGAATTACAGTAAGCTGCGAAATAGACATAGTAAGATGCAGCACATGAAAACTTCCTGTTTATCGCCATACATTCAAAAGAAAAGCGATAGGATTTGTCACCTGTATGGTATCTGAATGGTTTCAGCAGGTATCTGTCGATGATAAACGAGGGTAGGAAAGCGACAATGGCCACTTCAACAAGACGTGCCACTCGGCACGGACAATGCAATGAGGCGAGATAGCAACCAGTATGAACGACGCGCAGATCATGCTCACTTGCCTCAGAAGCTTGCACAAACTGCTCTTCAGAGAGCATGCCTGATTCTGAAATCCATTGCACGGTCAAATAGGCAACAACGAATTGCAAGCTATCCTATAGCTATGATAAAAGCTGTCCTTGAACAATCCCTTTTAAGCGCGGTGAAAAAAAAATCCCTCTTGTTCTGACACAGCCCCTTCCCTCAACAATACTGTGGAATTTTATACTAAAAAGCTAACATGCACAGGGACGGAAAAAAAGGCCCCACATCGAAAACTTTCAGTCTCCATACCCCTGGAAAGCTGTGAATAATTCTATGGAAAACCCTCGGTCGCTCCACTCTACATGATAATTTGCTTCACAGAAGGAAACCTTTAGTATGAGGCGCATTGTTAGGTGTAACGCCTGCTGTGGACCATTCCAAACAGCATAAGCAGCGCAGCAATAACAGTTCCACCCGATCTTCCTGACTACTAACCATCTTCAACATAATCAGCAAAACTTATGCGTCAAATCATTTGTAAATCAACTGTTACCCCCCAACCCGTGACCTTCGTTACGATCTCAAGTTTCAGTTCCATTGATCCATGACCTCGTTTTATTTTTCCCTTGACTTTCTTCACCCTCTCTCTTTTCATGACATTTTTTTTTCTCAAATGAACTGCGATTCTCCAATGCAACTTCTCAATTAGTGCGGGGCTACGCTCATCTTACGATAATATTGGAGACAGAATTAAAATGTCGATAGTACTGCTCGTGTTCTAACCATGTTTCTGTCCAATATTTCGTCCAGAACAATTTGAATATGTAGGCTCAATTCTTGCCTAGTATCACCGTGGTGGACAGCATGAACAGTAGCCAAGTTGAACTACAGAAGTGCTCTATGCAGGCGTATTTTCACCTCGACACCGCGTCTGCTGCTTTTTCGGCTGTAAACAGCACTCCAGTAGTTCATATTAGCTACTCCTTATCCTTTCCACCATGGTGATACAGGGCAAAAATTGGGTTGTGTGTTACCCTTTGGACCAGTTGTGTACTGAGTGTACCATCACCAATCCCCCCCCCCCCCCCCCCCCCCCCCCCCCCCCCCCCCCCCCCCCCCCCCCCCCCCCCCCCCCCCCCCCCCCCCCCCCCCCCCCCCCCCCCCCCCCCCCCCCCCCCCCCCCCCCCCCCCCCCCCCCCCCCCCCCCCCCCCCCCCCCCCCCCCCCCCCCCCCCCCCCCCCCCCCCCCCCCCCCCCCCCCCCCCCCCCCCCCCCCCCCCCCTCTCTCCTCTCACCACCAACCCAAAAAAGTGACAAACTTCGCAGATTAGCCGTGTGCTTATGATCATGCATTATTATTGTAAACGAAATAACGGACCCACCAATAAGTTCATTATGAACGCGTCTCCATTTCGACGAATCGAATGGATGCAACTTTTCAACACCAAAAAACGAAATATTGTACAATGGATGATAGACTATTGGCCATTGATCTGCACGAATTCCCGAATAAAGTTTCGTTTCCGTCACATATGCCAGCTTCTCCCTGCAATGATATTATTTCGCAGTGGACGCTTGCGCTCATCGAAATGTTTTTCTGGTCGAATATTTTTATTAGCCAAAATATCCCTATCTTAGACTCCACCTAAACCAGAAACTGTGCAACCTACACCATGACATCAAGAAACCATCCATAGCACTAATGAATTCAGGGTTACTTCTTGCAACGATACTTTTATTTTCCGAACTCGTCGCATCTCAGTCTTATTCAAAGACGGATTTCTATATGATTCACGGTATCGATATTGTATATTTCAATATCGCTAATACCATTAGTTTCAGCAGAACCTGCAAGAATCTATGAACATACCAGCCTTGACACACATTTCGATTACCATAAAAATTAATAAGTCATGAGACCATATTTCCAACCCTCGACAACTCAAATTAAATGCAATTCCCGAGCAGAATCTTCACACCTTCCTCGCTGCCTTCCTGTTATCCATTCCAGCTGACGGCTTGAAAACTTTCCGACAACCAGTACAACTCGAACAAATCGGTCCAAACTTATTTGCTAAAAAGTGCCAACAGACGACATAGTAGCTGCTGAGAGTAGGAAATAAAGGTGAAATATGCTTTAGACGAGTCAGATAAGCACAGTGATTATACAATAACTATTTCAAGGTCTCACAAAAATAGCGCATTTTATTCCCCGCAAAGCGTCAGATACTTTTGCAAACAGCTTAATTAAGCGTTCGAATTCTCCTCCCTCCACAATTGTGAGTGCATCAACATTTTCCTGATTCAAAATTAGAGAGATTATCATCTTACCAGCTAGTGTCCAGCAGCATAATCTCATTCAGTTACAACTGACTTGCAACCTCTCATACGCTCTAAGAATATCCCTTTTGGTTTTCTCTATTTCGTTTCGCGTCTTTTAGTTCCTTTAGAGTGCTTTCGCTTCTGTTTCTCTGTTTCATTTCCATAATTTATTTCAACACATGCATCGGTGTTCACTTCTGGATTCTTGATCGTTCTGCCGTTTATTTGCTGTAAATCAAGGGAAACTCGACTTTTTCGAGTTCTATTGGCTACCACTATATCAGATCTCTTCGACACATTACGATGTGTGCTCTTTAAACGCAATGCTGATATCAAAACCTGCGCTTCAACGCTGTCAAGCAATCGATGCAAAATAAAAATTATTCTATCAAACGATTTCCAGCGCCCACCTCCCGCGCCCTCCCCCCTCCCTACCACATTTCGCTGAAAGTACCTAGCTGCTAGCAGGAAACACTATAGAACTGTATGAGACAGTGAAGCCTCCCTCAGTTAAGCAATTGTAATAACGCGATTATTAGCGCACACCTAAGGAACGTTTAGCAGAGAAGTTAATCCTCCCTGGCAAATGACAAACAATTTAGAGCGATGAGATTGTGATCAGCCCAAAAAAGCTTTTGGACGACTATATGAGATCAGCATAGTAAGAAGTAGAACTAGCGGCAATTCTACGCTCCGAATCAAGTGCTAAATGAATCAACAATGAAAGAGCGAACGATCGAATCATTTATATCAGTGCTCCATCCCTATACTAGCAATTAGCGGGATGCACACAAGGTCGAAGTAAACGAGAAAGATGCAAACCACCGAAAAAAGTATTGATGATAAACGAAAGGTTGGAATAAGACAGCAGAACACAGTCTGATCGCAAACGATTGCATGAAAAATCATTTTAAAAAAGAACTGAAGATTTTTAGAAGATATTTAAGTTTATAAATGAGAAAATACTTGTGAGAAGAAGAGGTACACGATGAGTCGAGTTTACTGCTTTCGGGACGTTCTTCGTCGCCAGAATCCATCATGTTCGATATACCCTCTCGATTCGTCAACACGGATTCCGACAACAAACCGACATTTACACATTCATATACTCGGCTGGAATATTACTGCTTTCCAACAATACTTTCTTTTTTTTTCCGCATGATGGTTTTCTGCGCTCTATAAACCAATTTATTGCAATAAATATCTGTCGAACAGCTCATCGGTAGCGATGATACGAATGAGGGGATGAGAATGAACACGACAACCAGAAAGAGGAATCTAGCATATGGCTTCAACTGACCTTAACCCTCCCTTCCACTCAATATTTTTTGTGGGCAAGCTGTTCCACAATCAAATAATGACAGAACATTGCATTTCTCATAGCACCTTCTTAAAAGTCCCTAGCGCTCTTAGATTACACCTCCATACAGCGTATATTTGCACATTGTGACATTTACTGCGCACCGCTTTCGTATACAACAGGTCCAGTAGACTTGGCTTCTACTGACCTGTCATGCTTTAAAGAATCCATCTTCGTGGCCGCATCTAAAGAATTTGTGAAATTGTGAAATTCCCATCATCAGAAATTTAATTTATCTAAAATGCTGTCTAAAGCATTATCAATAAAAAGAATCTGTCCAAAAGTATACTCTTAGTGCGGACTGAGCGGGAGTCAACGAAAGCAAGAATCGCTGGATTCGCCGAAAACAAGACACGACGGGTCCAGGCGGGGTGTGTAAGAAATGGGCCTCTTCGGACAAGCGAGAGAGAATGTTGGAAGCCCAAGCTAGCGTTAGACCTGATGTTCGCCGACAACACTTGCGCCATGTGTGCACTTGTCATCAAGGTAGTAACTTTTTCCACACCTGAGCTGTACCATCTCAAAAATATTGGAACTTTGCCGTACACCTGCGCTGTACCACCTCAAAAATACTCATCGCAATGTGTGTTCGATTTGCATTTTCTCTGTATAGCTTTTATCACCTATACCATGACCAAGAATTATTTTGCATAATATGTACTTGTAAAAGAAGTTCCAATACGAGATTGTAAAATCGATTTGTTAGGCTAAAGTGTGAATGCGTTACTACACAAGTCTGTTGAATTAAGATGTTAATATTTCCGAACTTTGCCCAGGACGGCGGTCTCAGCCCCGCTTTCCCCTGACCATACTTCCCAGCGCAGCGTTTCTTATTTTTGTGTGGACCGTTTCGCGACCCCCCCCCCCCCCCCCCCC
>JPKZ01001277.1:106819-123514 GCA_000803305.1 Toxocara canis
CTTCCCTCCCCCCCCCCCCCGCCTGTTTCCGCGGCAGCGCATTTTTGGTGGACATAAGGGGCAGTAATGATGGAGCTCTTGCCATGCTAAACCGATCAGTTATTTATTCAAAGGCAAAAAACTTCCACTGGTCGAGACTGAAGAGTTGCTTTTTGTTTAGGAATCCCATAAAATGGGCATTTAAAGAATCTTGCGATGGCACGAACACTTACCTCGGCTAGACCAAGAATGTTTGAAAGCAAAATATCCCCCGCACACGAATCGATGAATTGGAAGCGGGAACCTGAGAAAACAGAACGGACATTACAGAATCATGGAAAGCGTGCTCAAGTTTTGAGGTTTCAAGCTTCTCATGGCTATCTTGCTTCCTATCCGGTCACCAGATGGACTTAAGTCATAACTGACAAACAATGGAGCAGAAATGTCCAACGTTTTCTGACGAAAAACGACTTCTTATCCAGTTCCCCTTCTGTTCTCTACTCTGCAAATTTCTTCCGACTTTTTGGTAATGGTCATCGTAGAACACTACTCTAAAGTCCTATGGCGTCGAGACTCGATCATCAAATAACACTGCTCTAAGGCCCTATCCAATCCTCACCACTCAGCGCGAAGTTTGCGGCTGTAAATAAACCAACCAAACGCCCCAACAAAGCCTTTCCTCGAAATTAAATGCAAAGTTTAATGTGCGAAGGACATTAAACTACCTCGAAATTAAATGCGAAGTGCGAGGAAAAAGCACAGTGCTTGGCTGAATCAGCCAGCTTAAAGCAAGAAAAGATGCGCCGAACCGTGCTCGGTCCGCCACCGAGCGTGAGCTAATGCAACGTTGCGAAGGACTGGTTGACTAGAAGGAGAAATACGGAGCTGAAAGGTCTAGAAATCGCCGGTAGAACTAAAAAATGAAATACTCATAGATGCCTCTTCTACGCCAAACATAGTAAGTGCCAAACGAACAACGCCAAAACAGAAACACACAGCGCTGAACTGCGTTACGGTAAACCCCCAGTCGCTTTTACGACTGCGACATGGACAGTCTTGCCGTTCCCGATGCTAACCGAAGATGTCCCTGGTCTTGCCTTATCACATGAGGAAAATCGTTACGCGACAAAAACAGTCATGCGTTGCAGCAGAAAACCGCCATGATACAATCCACACCAATTGTTTCTTTGCGCTCCACGCTCTTTTCGGGCATTTTTAGCGTACAGTCAGTTGCTCGGTGTTTTTGTGACAGCCATTACAAATAGGTGGAGGAGTTATTTCAGTCGGATAACAAAGACTTCCACTGCCATAACAACAACTGTCACAAAAAGCCAAGCGTACAGTCAGTTGCTCGGTGTTTTTGTGACAGCCATTACAAATAGGTGGAGGAGTTATTTCAGTCGGATAACAAAGACTTCCACTGCCATAACAACATTAGTCTAAAGTAAGTTGCTCGGTGTTTTTGTGACAGCCATTACAAATAGGTGGAGGAGTTATTTCAGTCGGATAACAAAGACTTCCACTGCCATAACAACAACTGTCACAAAAAGCCAAACTACATTAATGAGTTATGTGCGTTGATCGAATAAACGAGTGCTGAGCAGCTCATTTCAATCCAATTCATCTGTTTATTTTTCTTCAACGCAACACGGGCCATATGTTACATACCTTGAAATTGGATATACCAAGCGTACAAATGGAGTACGAGAAGAAAAAAGACGATTAAAAAAATACACTGTTTCATTCTCAATAGGGACGAAGATTCGAGACTGTCGTAACGAAGTCTCAACACATTCTTGTTAAATTCATCCAGCAATCCTGCTAGTCCATCTAAACGAATCAGTAATAATCATAAGTTTTCCGAAATTCGTTTGCCTTGAACATTTCAATTCAGTACCTGTGATTCACAGAAAAGGCGTATTCACCTCGCTAAAGGCGATAAAAGTGAATTTCAGAAGTGATATCTCCAAGACGGCTAAACTTCGTTTTAAAAAAAACCCTCTGTTAAGGAGATTTTACGTGAGCCGTAATATGTCAATAATATGTATTGCCGAACAAATTCGAAAGAAGCTTGTACGAATTTCGCTCTCCGTTTCGCGTAGATGGATTCAGTTGGAGAGTTCATGATGAGCGCTGACAAATCGTGCAGAAATTTCACTTTTTTCCTCATCTTCGACTGCAGGCCGTCTCGAATGCACATTACAAGAACGTTTTTGTGAAAACTTACGTACTCTTTTCTCTGTCCATGTGCTACATTTTTTTAAAATGCATGATATTGCAGTTACTATTGAATGAATGAATGGCTGAATGCATGATCTCTATTGAAATGAATAAGGAAAAGTGCATATGGCAGTAAGATGTATTAGAAAACGGTGCCGACACAAATGCAACTGCACACTTACACGTTTATATGAGCTGTATGCACATAAGTGCACACCGAACGAGCAAAACCAATCAGCATAAAACAGTAAGTAAATCATACAAACAGGCACAAGGGACTGAATAACTTGATTAAATGAGTGACTGTGCTGAGATCAGGGGGGTCGAGGAGGTGCATGAACAGAGAAAGGTTCTGCGCTTCAGTGACTTTTTGGACCGACAACTCCAGCACGGATGGTGGTAAATTACACTGTTCACAAAAACACGTGCTACACGCTGTTTGATAACGATCGGGTCGACGTTCACGATAATCAAGAACCATGAATAGGTTCCCCAAGTTTATATCTGGAATCTGAAGCAGACGGCCATGTCAAATTTAAGTCGACGATACTCCGGCGGTCCACTTTCAAATACGCACAATCTGGTCTCATAATCGGATGTATAGGGATCCATGAACAATTTACGAAATGCCGTACGAGTAAAATATTCTTAAATGTTTTCAACAGTTTTATAGCATTCATGCGGTACTGTAACCGTGCTTGCTCATAGTATTCTACAGTAGGGCCGCAATACAACAATCTATGTCCAAATTGTCGGTGTCAATTTGGACATAGATTGTTGTATTGTGTCAATTCGATTGTGTCAAATCGATTGTCCAATTGTCCAATTGTGTCAATTCCCGGTGTCCAAATACACCCTGCGGCAATATTCAATGCATCCACGGTGCAACACACGTGGGGAACAGCTGGCCACCTTTAACGCTTTCGCAACTATTCCGGTGCGATGCAAAATTTGGACACCATGAGTCCAGGATCGCCGATCCCCTTTGTTTTGGCGCTATGACATATTTTCGTTTTTGCGCACCTCACTCGGCGCCGCGGTCGGCGAAGAGACGTAGAGAAAAAGACAGTTATTCTGGTGCTGTCTGGTCGAAATAGCGGAAGCAGTTGCTGTGATCTTCCCCGTAGGAAGTTTTATTTGTTAACTAATATGTTCATTACCCTGATTGGTATTATGAAAAGTGTTGGGCTTTTTTTTTGTGAACGGTTAAGAAATCGGAAGAAGCGAACGCAAAGTACGGGTGAGAAAGTCGGCGTTACCAAATTTTCGAATGCATCAAACCCGCGAAAAGTTGGCGCGCGCGTGTGCACCTTTTATGAAGTTGCGAACCGTGCGTCGACCGTTATTATTGTCGCGAGTTTTTTGTTGCTGTTTTACTGTTTGTTTGGCGTTTGCATATGCTTAGAGATGTGATTGTCAGTTTCAGCACATTGTAGTGGTAATGAACTGGAAAGTAATTGACGTTACCCTATATCTCGGCGAATTCTGTGCTCGTATTCTCTCGTCGCATCATGCTTGCGCATATGAGCATCGTCGGTTCAGGGGCCTGTCGTCTGCGACCTTATTTCCTGCTCCGAAAGCGGAAGGGTTCACAACACGTCTCCTAGCTCGTGTCCTATGGGCGTAAGTGACCATCCCCTATCTCGGTTGTCCTCATCCCAAGTTCGCTTCTGGAGCACAGTTTAGATTAGATAACATGAAGCGCCGCTAAATTTTTGGGTGAAATGTTTGAGTAGTACAGTAAGAGAAGGGCTGCAGATTCAACTAGAGAAAGTTATTAGTCCGCAACTTTCAGTGCGGGCGGATAGAATTTCCGTTTTATTTCGAAACGAGACAAGGTGATTTGGCCTGGAAGGGGCGTGTAATAAGGGGATTCGCTTCCGATAGCGCGCGATCACTAGTGCTGCATTGTTTGAATAAAAGAGGATATTCCTGCTGTATGGATTAATGTAAAACCCTACAGTCCTTTAAAATAATGTTACCTGTCAGTCTCGGGTCGCAGCATTGAGACTGACCGATATAACGGCCGCTCGGCAAACTAACCCGTTTTCATGCATTTTTAATGCACAACGATGTATAGCCGCATGCGAGATGGGCGTATTTAGTAAGTTTCAAATTATCTTTGGTTGCGATTTGTAATAGCTTTATTTTGTGCTCCTCAGAAGCATAAATTGACCGAGGCGTCACGTGCTTCAGATCGCCATGCAACATGTGCAAAAGCCGTTTCGCAGAGATCCAACGATGAATTGCGTCTGCCATCCATAAACAAAGGATCGCTGGTGGTTTCATCGAAAAAGTTATTCGTGGTAATTTGATGTTTTGGCTCACAAAACAAACAATTTATAGTTTTTTTAAGGCAGGCGAAAATGGCTTCGGAGGAAGGATATGAAGAGAGGCTTATCAACGAGGAGTACAAAATATGGAAGAAAAACACACCTTTCCTCTACGATATGGTTAGTCATATTCAGTTTTCCTTTTTTTTATTCCATACTCTCAACGATATCGCTAGAGATTGCGGGTATTCAAGAAGGAGTACTAATGTGTTTTCGGTGACCGAGTGGTAGAGGTGAAGTCGAGCTATCCAAAGGCGATCGTATCGCCTCTAGGCTTCCTCAATGGAGTCTTCCCAATATCGAGATGCCAAAACAGCATTGTTTGAATAACTTATTCAAGTTATTGTTTCCGTCAGTGAGTCTTTGCCATGTGCTTCTTGGGAATATTCGGCTCGCTGTTGCATTCTAGCAACGAGAATTTGCAGCATACAGCGAAAGATAATGCTCTTCCTAATTTCTGAATTTTGCATTCCCTCCATCCTTTTCTTTTGAACTCCGCTCATTTCCCTCACTGTGCAGATGACCATCGAACTTTATATCAGTGAAGGTTTCCGGGAGCAGTTGGTGAGCATGCTGTTGACAGCTCCGAATTTGCGGTTTTGGATAACCACTTCCCGCTGTAGCTTCTTTTTTGTGTGCCGAGGAGGTCTGAAAGTTAAAACAAAACCATTTTCAGTGCTTTGTTGTTTAACATTCCTCGATAGTGAATTTTTTCGCGAGCCGGAGCGCAGCTTAGAAATTTAGAAATTTTTAGGAGCACAATTTTTGCGTGAGAGGTCGAAAAGCTTTTTTGCTCCATCAGCTTTTTCGGCACGGTTCACGGCTTGGGATGTCAACCGTCGAATTTATACGGTGTGCCGAAGAATATTCTGTTATACGTGTTTTTTTTAGGGATGCTTGCATACCAGGTATGGGCATCCCCCTTATAGCGACTAATTGGAGGAGTAGCTTGTCGCTTGCAAGCTTCAGTATTTTGAAGAGTCATCGGCCGGTCGACAGGCATTAAAATTAATTGAAATTTTTCAATTTTAGCGTCTGAGACAAAATTTTCGGCACCATTAGCACTTTCTGATGCTCTTTGTTTGCTTATTATTTCATCCGTCTCGTTTTCTTGACCCGAAAATCGCAAGCCATAATATTTGGGTCGATTACGTGCGCGGCGAATACGTTTACCTAACGAGATGATCGAGAAATGCCTTCAGAGAATCACTGATAATGTGTGAAGTCCTCGTGCTCAATTTCTGGCCCAAAAATAAAGGTGATCTGCAAAATTTCATCAAAAACTTCGTGTCTCGCAAAATTTGACCGGCATATATTGATGCGCTCAGGTTTTTGTGAATTAAAGGGAAGAGAAGGGGAAGGGCACTCATTTATATTTGGTAAGTCATATTTATCAGATTTCGAAATTCTAGCTTTAGTGGTTTTCAAGTTAAACCTGCCAGAAATACTTGCTAAAATGACTTCACCGTAGTTTGTTTTACAAACTTAAGTTCGCTGAGGTACATAAAAGAATGCACATGAAGCACATAAATGTCAAGCGCTCAAGATCGCACGTCTGGGAAACTTATTTAACCAGTGTACTATTTTTGATGTTCGGTCCCGCCGTCGGTGCAAGTGGCAACCTTACAAGTGTTGTTGATCCTCTTTCAAGTGATCCTTCCAGTTCATTCATAATCTCCTTCTCATCACCTCTGTTGCCATCAATGAGACGCGTTGCCCATCTGTTATCTGTCTTCTGTGCCAAAGAGTTTAAAAATCATGCGTAGCATAGATGTGCTAACTGAAGTCATCTACACTGCTCGTCATTCGAGATGTTTCATTGAGGATGCGGTTTAATTAATGAGATTCTGATATTCTCGTTTCCTGATCGCCTTCTCTTTTTCCAACTCCTTTTTTAAAATGTATATGCTGCCATCACAATACGGTCGTGCTGCGTAGTTTCACAATTTGAAAAGCTCACTTCTTGAAATCTTCGCAGTTTATGCTTGATTTTCTTTTAAGGTGATGACGCATGCTCTGGAATGGCCAAGCTTGACAGTACAGTGGCTTCCGGATGTGCAGAGGTAAGTTGTACCTATTTTTTGAGAAATTTTTTTGTTGCGATTAGTGCGGATGACTGGGGCACGCGGAGTGTTACCGTTTGAATGATAAACTGAGGGAGTTGGAAGAAGGGCTTTATCTCTTTTTTGTCAGAAACGAGCAGCAGAAACAGATGATAGCGGTTAAGCAGCATACTTTACTTAGCACATAGAGGATAGCGTGAGTTTTTGCACAGTTTTTTTTTTTTAAATCGGCCGTACTAATATTAAATGATTGGAAGGTCTTACCAAGGGCCTGATAGTGGATTTTTTGACATTTACGCTCGCCGAAGAAGTAGCATGAATCACTCTTGATCTCGGCCGTTTCATATAATGCGTATCAGGAGGAATTATCACTATAAAGACGAGCACCTTCACTCTGCATGCGATTTAAAACGTCGCCTTCGATTTGCATGAAATGAACTATTCTCAGTGATCATTTGATACCCGAGTGTTAAGTTGCGCAGAGATGTGCGAAAGCATATATCAAAGTGGCCGTGCTCGTCTTCTGGCACTTTACATTCTGCGCTTTCACCATCTCTGGTTAATTTAATAGTTGCAGTGGTATAGCTTTGTTTTCCTTTTTTTTAGAACGGAAGGTAATGACTACACAACGCATCGATTAATACTGGGCACACATACGTCTGATGAACAGAATCATTTGGTTATCGCCAAACTCCTTTTACCCACCGATGATGCCCAGTTCGATGCCTCAAAGTATGACACTGAGAAAGGAGGTCAGTTGAATTTGATATCATGATGATTCTTCTTTTTTTGAAATCCATGCGATGAATTCGTTATGCATGATTTTCTTATATTCTTTTTTTTGTGTTAAGGAGCTGAACTGCGGACTTTGTTAATTAATCCTCATCTCAGAGGACTGTTCTGATATCAAGCGATTATACAGTGTAGTACATGGTTTTTAATAACAACTTAATGTGCCTAAGACCATCACGGTTGCAGGTGAATTATATTGAGGTATGCAAATAAAATGTTTCTTTTTTTTCAAATTTCATTTAGTGTGTGAATCATGGATCAGCATAACAAACTGTAGTCATGAGTTGCTACCTGATTTGGACTTGAGGTCGCAAAGTGTTCGGGGAAACGAAAACAGTTGGTCCGAAAAAAAAAGTGAATATTTGAGGATAAAAAAGGATGAAATTGCAGAGCGATGGAGCTGAACGATGAGCTCGAACCAAGTAGGGAAAGTGAGAGGGAGTTGATAGGTTCGTCTGTGATGCATATGTCTCATGAGGAATTACACAGTAGGTTTGCCCAGAGCAGCGGGTCTCATATTTTTCCCAACGATAACCTTTTTCAAACTGACAGCTTTGGATTTCCCTGTAGGTAATCACTCTTTAATTCGAGAAGGTAAGTTCAGAAATAAAATTTCAGTCTTTTTACTCCCGACATTTTTAAAACTGTTTTGCACTAAATTTTATTGTCTGCATCCGGCGATCGCAAAAGAATGTTAATGCAATTGAGGTACTTTTTTCAGTGCTAGTGGTATAATGATCCCTGTTTTAAGAACCATCAGCCTATAGATTTTGAAGAAATCGCTTCCTTGCAAAGTTGGAACGGTGAGCAGCGAAGTGGGATATGCACTGCTTTATTGATTCTTTTTTCTATATAATTCCAAGAGTTGAATCAAATCTTTTACTTAGTCGGTAGGCAAAGACTACCTTTACGACAATACAAAGATGATACAAAGGGGTTTAATCAGACACAATCATAATAAGAATATTACGTCACAACACATCGCTACATATCACTATTCAGCTCAAAGGCAACAGTGTATTGAGGAAAGCAGTCAGTTGGCTATTGGAAACTCGTTTACTCAGGGCAGTTGCAACATTCGCCTCCTGTATTCACTTTCAAAACAATTTACTGCCCGCTCTCCTCTCCGCTCTTCCCGAGAATGATTTTTTAGACACAAATGTCATTCTGCGATAAGTTGGATTGCATTCCCATATATTTTAGAGTTCGGCGGTTTCGGCTCGATAACGGGTAAAATCGACGTAGAAATCAAGATGAATCACGAGGGTGAGGTGAATCGAGCACGTTATATGCCGCAAAATCCGGTACTCTTAGCCACCAAATCGCCGAGCAGTGAGGCAAGCTGGGATTTTTTTTTTAACACATCGCTACATATCACTATTCAGCTCAAAGGCAACAGTGTATTGAGGAAAGCAGTCAGTTGGCTATTGGAAACTCGTTTACTCAGGGCAGTTGCAACATTCGCCTCCTGTATTCACTTTCAAAACAATTTACTGCCCGCTCTCCTCTCCGCTCTTCCCGAGAATGATTTTTTAGACACAAATGTCATTCTGCGATAAGTTGGATTGCATTCCCATATATTTTAGAGTTCGGCGGTTTCGGCTCGATAACGGGTAAAATCGACGTAGAAATCAAGATGAATCACGAGGGTGAGGTGAATCGAGCACGTTATATGCCGCAAAATCCGGTACTCTTAGCCACCAAATCGCCGAGCAGTGAGGCAAGCTGGGATTTTTTTTTTTCAGTTTACTGAGACGCAGACGCTACAGCACCAAACAGTTTGATTATTTGTTAAGACGCTGTTCCTTTTCCATGCTTCGGGAAGTTATTCATAAATTGTCCATATCGGCCATCTTTTATAGCACATAACATGAATTATTTCTTAAGCTTGAAGAGACATCGAAAATTTTAGAAAAAACGTTTTAAAAGGTGGGCAGTCGTCTTCGTTAATGGGAGAACATAAATGAGTATTGTAACGATGAATAATTAAAGCAATTCGGAGGAGCATCCGGCGAAATTGGGTTGCCAAGGGCCACAATTTGAGCTTTATTTTTCGTGTAATATAATAAGTCGTGAAAATTTGCACTGACATATCACGATACTTCAACATTTTATCGGTAGAGTTGTCATGTCGATAACTGTGTTTTGAAGGAAATGGAAACTGAGGCGCGGTTGTATTTCTGAAGGCAAACAACTGTTGTGTACCTATCCACCCTCTGAACGACAGGTGGTAAGAAGATAAGAGGAGGGAAAAGTGTGGGAGGGTGTTATGAGGTGTGTTAGAAGAAAATATTTGCCAGATTAGCAAGCAGATATCGTTTGGTATCAGTCTACGCGATTTAACAGGTGAATTGATATTATTTTTGAACGTAATTTCTTTTTTTTGCAACCGAGCTCCGCATGCTAAATTATACAGAGCAACATGAAACCGTGGTTGTTTGTCGCTTCGGCAGTGACGATCTTCTGACGTCCTTTATTTTTATCTAGGCCTGTGCACAGTTGGATGATGGGGTGTGTTTCGAGCATAGATCCGAAACTTAGAAAAACTTAAGACTTTTGTTGTTCAGTGATTGAAAAAAATTCTTTAACTCTGCAGCCGTTTGCAGTATCTTCGAGCAAAAGTAAACATGGTATTAAACAGGGAGGAAAACACTTTGCAGGTTTTCATTTTCGACTACACAAAGCATCCATCAGTGCCCAGCTCGGATAACCTTTGCAAACCGCAGCTGCGATTACGAGGCCATACCAAAGAAGGTTAGTTCTTTCTTATCCTTTGGTACAAATTGGTTTTTTATACATCTTACATTCCTGCTCATTTTGTTCCCTTCTGCTGATGGTTAATTCGCATGAGCGTCGAGATGTGGAAAATGGAGGGAGGTAGGAGGGGGCAAGGGGATGGAAAGCAAGGAGAGGCGGATAAGGAGTTAACGCCATTTTACTTATTTTGAAGAACCAAATGAAAACTGGTTGATTTGGCGTGCAGAAGCAGGGGGTTAATGCTTCAATTCGACATTTCCTTCCGCGCTTCCTCATCGAACCTCTGCTTCTATGTAAGGTAACGCTTGCTTCCGTGCGCCATTTTTGCACCACAGATAGCACTAGTAAGTAATGACGTAATTTATGTTTCAGATTGACTGGATAATGGCAGAGTTATTGGTTGATAGAGGCCTGTAAGTGGGTTTTAAGAAATGTGACTGCAATATAGGATATTGAAAATGAAGATGTTTTAGAGAGGTCTAGAAAAGCGATTGTTCGCGAAAGCTGATTATCCATTTTTTTACAGTTTTGGAAGTCGCCTGCGTGTCGTTAGTTTGTTAACAGCGATTGGTGAAATTTGAAATTTGGTAAAACATTTCAGGTTACGGTTTGTCGTGGAATTCCAACCTCACAGGCCATCTTCTATCGGCCTCGGACGATATGACGGTCTGCCTTTGGGACGTGCAAGCAGCTACCGCACAGTCTAGCTACCTTGATGCAAAAACGGTTAGATTTTCACGTTTTCCTTAAAATTTCGTGTTGTCAATGTTATGATAGTCATTTTGAATCAAATATTACAGATCTTACTTGTCCCTAATTTCTGGGCAGATTTGTTTGTCTCAAAATGCATGAAGCAAATATAATCGCATCGATCACGAAAACAAATAGGACTGTAACTTGATAGAAACCCACTTCCCGTTGTTAAAGAGTTGGGTGAGTCGATACTATTTTCGGGAGGAAATATGGCGCAGAAGGAGTTATGGTTTGAGTGAGTTGTAGATCTTCAACGGACACAATGCGGTGGTAGAGGATGTGGCTTGGCATGTGCTGCACGATGCGGTGTTCGGTTCAGTGGGTGACGACCACAAACTGATGATCTGGGATACGCGCAACAACAGTAGCACCAAACCTGCCCACACCGTGGAGGCCCACTCTGCTGAAGTCAACTGCCTCTCATTCAACCCTTATTCTGAGTTTATACTCGCTACGGGATCAGCTGATAAGGTATCCTCTTTGAACGTATGATAGCATTTATATATGTTTTAACGCAGCCTTTACTTATATCTGTTATGCGAATATACTTTAATCCACCTCTTATGCCAACAATTATCTCGACTGGTTCTTGTGCGACTGATCTAACTGTTTATTTAGTGCTTTTCTGTGCACTGCAAAAGTGTGGTTCTGATTGTCGATTGGTAGTTATTGACTGTAAATGAAGAAAGATGAGTTTGGCCTCCAGCGCCGACTTTATATCAAAATGTTGAAAACGCTTTTCATCCTGAAATTTTTATGTTTATGTGGAAATCTAGAATTGGAAACATAGGCGATATATGGAAGCTCTAAAAATTGTTCCCAAAGTTGCCGGGAAAAGGCTCATGATGACATGACTATTGTCTTTTGATAGAAGATACCTATAATATAATTTTGCACAGGTTCGCACAAGTATTTGATTACGTGATATCTCAAACGCCAAGTGAATTGGATTGAATTGTTTATTTTTTCATGATAGGCATGGCATGCTTTTAACTCTCTTAATTAAATTCAATGAGAATAGTGCGAATGAATAGTCGAACAATATCTCGTAGGAAGCAAAAAAGATACAAAGCAAAATCAGGCGTAATAACGATGAGTGAAGCTCAAAGACACAAGAAAAGCGATTCACAGGGTGAGGTTTAAGGAAGTCGTCGCGCGATGCCTAAATCTCATCTATCCCATATTAGTTTTTGATTTTTCTTTTAAATAATATTCCTTTCGTGTTTTATTATGGGTGGTTTTTTGGATTAGCTTCTCCAGGTAGTTGCTGCTACGCCTTTGTACTGCCTTGACATCCGCTGCTTGGAACGTGATGTCAGACAGTTTTTATATTTCGCCCAATTTGAACCGTTTGAGGAATTCACTTGACATGATCGAATTTGCCTACGTTGAAAATTACCCTAATAGCATTGTTGATTATCTTTTGCATGAAGTTCAGCTACTTTATCTCAGAGGAGTGATTTTCGATATCAAAAAGCATTCAACTAAGAGAACGACGGTATTGAGTTGTAAGTGTGAGCGTAACATTCAGAGGTTGAAAAGAGGAGTAGAACAACTTCTAGCCGTTTTTCGAAATGATCTCAGAAAGACATAGTTTTGTCATAGATCAGGTCCAGACTTCCAACGCTGTTAAGAATGTCGAATTTTAGATTCTTGCAGATCACGAGTCTTTCTTGAGGAACTCTGGCTGGTTGCTGCCTACACCAGATTTGGTGACAGTTGTTTTGGTTTGGCTAAGTTTCCTTTGTAAAGAAACCAAAAACCCCTCGACCTTTATTACGTTGTTTTTTCACTGCTTCCTCTACCTTCTCAAATTCATCCGGCTGTCACGAGTACAATATCTGGATGTTGTGCACACATTACTATTTTGCCTTCTAGGTTGAGTAATTTGAGATTAGACAAGAAAAAAGCAAATAAGTGGGGGAAGGACCTCACCTCGAGGGATACCAATTTCAACAACGACAGAGTTGAGAAGGAGGACCATTCGCGAATATTGCTACTTAACGTTCGCAAAAGAAGTGTTTGGATAACGCTGTTAAGTCAAAGGCAAATATCAAAGAGTAGCAAAGGATATAAATCCCTTGCAAGCTGTCACAATTTCGTTGCGATGACTCAAGAGATCCAAGTCGTGGTTATGCCTTGTATGCTCTTCTCTAAACGCACGCCACCTCCGAGCACCGATCCTTTGGCTGGGCAGGAATGGTATTGCCCTTTAACGTCGAGATGTAAATGGAGCGAGAGGGGAGTGTCAGTCATTTGGCAGGATAAACGTAGATTTGGCCGGCCATACGGGAGATGCGGGGAATGGTGATCCTTGACAAGATTTAAAAATCTGACTTGTGAGCACTGTCGAAGACCACAACCAGCGCTGTAGCCCATGTCGGACATCTTGTGATCAGTAAACTTTTAGGATTTTCTCATTGCTCATCGGCATATTCTGTGACGTAATGAGTGCATTGTTGCAGACGGTAGCGCTATGGGATCTTCGAAATCTGAAGTTGAAGTTGCATTCATTTGAGTCACACAAGGATGAGATCTTCCAAGTGCAATGGTCGCCTCATAATGAAACCATTCTTGCCTCTTCGGGCACCGACAGGCGCCTACATGTTTGGGATTTGAGCAAGATTGGAGAGGAACAAACACCAGAGGACGCGGAAGATGGACCTGCCGAATTGCTGTTCATACATGGGGGTCACACTGCTAAGGTGGTGCTGCATTCATTCCTTTCAAACTTTACTCAATTTTTCATTAATTAATAGTTGATTGTGTTTGCATTCATTGTATTGTTGGCAAAGGTGTCTGTATGGAAAAGATTCATTGGGCTCTTTTTTAATCGCTAATTTTTCTATGTGCTGTGGCGAATTTACGTTTTTAGGGCACATACTGTCTACCCAGTCTCTCTATGTGTATGTTTCTCTGTTTACGTTTTGGATAGTACGGTTTCATACTGCTGCGGTTAGAGTCATAAAATTTAAAAGATACAACATCACCCCAAGATCTTACCATACACCCACTTTTAGATCATCATATGTGGAAGTAAGCTCATAAAATGCAAAAACTGCACATGAAATGCAAAAACTGCATGCTTTCTGAACTGGCTTGGTTGCAGGAAACGAATTTTTTAGTAAGATTTGTACGGGCGGTTGAATCAGCTGAAAAATTTTTTTTGTTCGCTTAAAGTTTGAGGAGCCGGGTGGTCTGATGAGTGGGCTCGCTAAAGGGGTATCATGCTAGCAGGTGGGAGGGGGAGCGCATCGCTGCCATTTGTTTTTTTTAATTTTGTTTAAATTCAATTTTTCATCTATTTCACTTCTTTCGCCAGTTACATATTATTATATCGTTTGTATTATTATCCTTGACTACTGTTTATTGCTCATTTTCAATGGGTCGTTGTTTTCAGATTTCCGATTTTTCATGGAATCCGAATGAGCCATGGGTGGTTTGTTCGGTTTCAGAGGACAATATTATGCAAATATGGCAAATGGCCGACAACATTTACAACGAAGAAGAGAATGACACACCGGCCGATCAGCTGGAACGTTGACCACCTCATTGACGCGGACGAGCCTCGTTTGATTTTTGAGACACTTCAAGTTATTGTTATTATCACCTGTCCAACTTATCTTCATATTTGGTACAGTACGCGTCCGCTTAGGAGTGTGCGTGTTGAGTTGAATAATAAGGAACGACGGTAAAAGCATATGGAAGGGGAACACGAGAGGGTGTGTTTAGATGGAAACGAACGAAAAATTCAGGGGCAAAAAAACGCATTTGCAAAAGCAGGGACTTATTTAGACGACGCGAGAGGTTGTGTTAGGCAGCAAAACGTCGCCTTGACTTGCATGCTTATCGAGCTGTTGTTACTGTTACGTTTCATCCAATTATCCCCTCCCACCGACGTCTGTCTTCAAAGCACACTTTGCCATCATGTTGACATCGAATTGCGGTCTTGATCTCTGTCATTTATTGCTGTAATTGTTGCTGTTGTGCAGTCAATCAGCCGTTAACGATTTCAGTGGGTTATTTTAGGGGGCGTCGTATAACTGTTATGGAATTTTTTTTTTTGGCTTGCTCTTTGTTTCCTTCGCCATTTCGATTCATCTTGTACGATTATTCTCGATTACCGTTACCGAATGTTCATGTTTGCACGTTTTCGGAAGCAGTTCCTTCTCAGAGAAAGCTATATGCGTGCCTTTTTAAGGGACAAATGCCCATGTAGGCGTATGGTAATCTCTTTGGCTGATTGCGAGTATCGCAATTTTGTTTAGACCATCTAGTTATCAAATACGTAGTTTCATCGATATGCATGAGCAGTTTTTGTTTCAAGTGATTCATTTCAATTGCATCATTTGACATACAGAATTCACCAGTGCAGTCGATATACATTTCAAGTAAGATATGATAATAGGGGATATTTGCTTTGCGCCGTCGACTAACTATTCCACATTTGCATGTCTTTTTGCAACGGTCATATCCCATATGATGAATTGATGCATTTTTTTTGCACTTTTTGCGTTGTCGAGTGACATTTTCTATTGTTGTGTTGATTGGTTTTTTGTTAGTTTTTGTCACACTTTGATGTCATTTTCGGTTTTTCATGTTGATAAATTGCATTGTAACTTCAGCGTGCAATATTGATTGAAACCAACTGTTGTCGTCGATGCAAAAGCATTTACTTGATTTTTTTGTCCGGTAGAAATGACTATCATTAGGGCATGCGGCTAATGGGAGTGGGAATATGAATGAGGGGAGGAGGGGAGAGAAGAATTAGTAAATATAATTGGAGGTTTTTTGCAGTTTTTATTAAGGATTGGGATGAAAGCTGTGATTAGTAATTAACTACAGATAGGATTTCTTTATGCAATCTTCATTGCAAATATAACAGTTTCAAATTTAATCTTGCTTTTTTTTTCTCGAAGCGATGCATTATTTATTCTAAAAAAGTTATACGGTTGTGTGTGTTAAGAAATGCCAAAGTGCGTTGTGTGACTTTTTGCATCAGCGGCGTTCATTCAACAGATTGCACGTAATGAACAGAGAATTCCAAAATGGTGAAACATTTTTCGTACAATACGATTTAAACTGAATGTTTCGATAGCTGTGTGCGTTAGGGCTGTACGGTACGTGAAATAGACTGTTTTTAGTAAAACGCAGAATACAAATTTACCTTGCGGCCTAACTTTCGGAATTTACCGGATGTGCGTTAAGTGCTGCTGAAGTTGCTTTGCAGGGATTCCGATGTTTTTCGAAATTGCGACTGCTCGAGAATTGCATTGGTGCAATTTGTAATGTTCGATTTTTTTCTGAGCGTTTTGCCAACAATTTTTCTCTTTCGTTTACCCTTAAAGTTTACCATTTGTGCACTATTGCGCAGAAATACACGTTTGCTAGAGCTCAATTTGCATTGCCTTGTTCAAAGCAGTAGCAAATTACGTCCAGTAGTGTCAATAAAGCTATAAATTTCGCCACTTTCTGAGAGCGGAAGGTTGTTTGGAGTGGGGCGATGTTTTGCATCTTGTGCTTGGTTCGATTTTGACTACGCACGTACCTGGTGTTCCGTAAAATTATTGAAGGGGCTGGGCTTTAAGTTTTTGAGTTGGCCGGGCTATGTTGAGGAGAAACTTCGCAGTTGACTCAAACGGGAGGGAGGGCTATATTCAGGTTATTATCACATTTATGGCAGATAATGTCTTAATTTGAACGAACATTCAACAGCTTTCGAGGTCGACAGATTTCTCGATGGCCTCGTTATATCGCCGAACTTGCCCCTGCTTCCGCCCCCCCCCCCCCCCCCCCCC
>JPKZ01001277.1:133818-166784 GCA_000803305.1 Toxocara canis
GAGGGATGGTGGAGATGGTGAAGGCGGGCCGTTTCCTCTCAAGAGTCTTTGCACATAGAAACGAGAATGATCAGAAAATTGTCAGAAGCAGATAGAGCGTCGTTTTTCGAGTTCTTCGCGTCTCAATGTTTTCGTTTCTGGTTTCCCATTTTTCCATAATGTGCCGAAGCGTTGAGAGAGACTATTTCACTACGTGATGCATCATCATCAGTAATATTTACAGTTAGATCATGACTTTAATCCCTCAGGTTAAATCTCCGTTGCTAAATATCCCAATTTCTTCACTTGACTTATATCCGCATTGCTGAGAAGAGAACCCAATCAAACAGATATTTATGAACCGTGGGAATCTGTAGCGTGCAATTCGATTCTGTCAACAAAATATGCGCGGATTTTGACATGCGCACTTTGCGCAACGCTTTCTTCATTATCCTTTTGGTAAACCAAATCAAAACGCCTACAAAGCGTATTGCAAAACTCTGCACAAAATTCGTCGATGCCATATAAAAGTTTTATATTGTTGCGAGGGCATCCATGCAAAATATTGTAGAACGGAAATATAGCACGGCTAGAATTTCTATCTCATTTCTAAAATGAGCGAGGAGAGGAACTCAGGAGAGGAGATCCGATGAAATTGTGCTTTCTGAGGTTGCCAATATGGGTATTGAGTGCATTACTTTATGCGAACGCTGTATGGTAAAGTAAAGTTGCTTCGCTGTCACTCTAGTTCTCTGCGCAGTTGTGAAACCATTATATATGATTTTTTTTTCAGTCTTCGAAACCTACTGGGAACATTTCTGCGTTTACAATACATCAAATTTGATAACATTTTAATTCAAAAGTAGTGTGGGAAGGATTTATGCAAACTTAAATAAACCCTGATCACCAAAAAAAGAGTGGTGCGTCCAGCAGCCCTTGTCTGCCTGAATGCTCGGTGTTTGAATACTGTATAACTTCGAATAAATTATCAACAGCTATAAGATAAAGCCCATAGTTTGCCAGTGTGAGACTTGTTGGAGAGGGAGGGGCTTATTCTGCTCAAGCTGTACTGAGTGGTCTTAATGTGTGGTTCCTAGTATTATGTGGTACTTTAGAGGATGAGGAGGAACGTACTACGTAATACCAAGAAGCCAACGTTAACATCACTCAGTGCAACTTGAAATTATTTTTTCGTCGCGCTCAAGGGTAAGGTATATTCAGAGGAAGGGCAGAATGGGGGGAGAGAGAGGGCTTAAGTAAATGTAAAATGGTAAGCGAATTTTCATTGAAATTGCATCGGTTATGTGAGTTTGTCGATTAAAATGCGAAGAATGCGAAACATTTATTGATTTAGCGAAACGTCTATATATGGATAACCAGTCGGTGACGAACTATGCAGTTAACGTCGAGCGAGTTAACTGTCATCATGTTGGCGATCCGTTCGGATATGCGAAATGGCAGCGACCAAGTAAACATCGACTCCTCTCGACACTAAACCATAATTTATTAATCGAATCGCTATCGAGCGGCCGTGGTGTTCCTCATTGCTCTCATTTACACACAAATTCCACGAAAGTCGCTCTCAGTGAACGCGCAATGACTTTCCATCTTTACGGACGGTAATGTTGGGAGCTGGAAAATATAAGGAAAATTCAACAATCGCATATCAGTGCAGATGGCTATTAACAATTTTTATTAAAACATTTATTGCTACGATATAAACAGAAAAGCGTACAAAGGTTCAAATAAAAAGCATTGATAAATATGTCAAAAAAATGAAAAAGAAGAAAGAAAGCGAAATCTGCGTGCAGTCAAACAGAAGTCGCTAAGAGTTATGTGTAACCCATAGAAGAAAAAACGTAAAAGAAATAGTTATTTTGAAACAAAGAATGGCTTCGCAGAGTGAGTGAGCATTGCAAGATCATTCACTCAATATCAAATGGAATGGCATCGCTTCGCATCAGATCACGACAAGGCAATCTATTCCAATCGCGCATGAATAGTCCACGATCAGAAACACTTCTGTGGGTCGGTCAGAACTATTCTTGCTTCTGTTTGCTCATCAACGGCTCTATTCATCGGTGAGCTGTCCGAACGTGTCAGCAACATATCAGCCAGATTTGACCGTTCAGAATGCCGAACAAATTGATCATGGAGTGTTGTAACTGAGAAAATTGCACATGCGTAAGTGGTATGTCTAAGCAACATTCAAATTTAATTCGGCGTTACTCCAAAGGTTCCAGGTCGACTACCTTCAACTTAGCCCTGTAATCAGATGCATATGGCTCCATGAACAATTTACGAAATGCCATACGAGTACAATATTCCAGCACTTTTTCAACAGTTTTTATGTCATCGATAAGGGACGCTGACCATGGTTGCGTAAAGTATCCTACTATGGGGCAGCAGTACACAATATATGCTTTATGGTAATGTTCAATGCATCTGTGTTGCAATGCACGTGATACAGTTAGCCACCTCTAGCGCTTCCTTAGCTACTTCAGTGCACTGCAAGTTCCACTGCAAATTCGGACAAATCTGGACTCCAAGATCGTAGATTCCATCATCCGCAGATGGTAAAACTTTATTGTCCAATCGCAGGAAGCACTCATGGTGGAAATTAACATGGAGAACCGGCCTTTCTTGTGCGAAATGTAAAGTTGCCATGATTTAGACCAAGCACTGAAGGCATTCAGATCACTTTGCAAAATGTGAAAATCGATAGCGGGGTTTTGCAAAGGGCGATATATTTTTGATCATCTTCAAACAGTTTGCAAGCACTAGACAAGTACAGTGTGAACAACAATGGACCAAGCACACTTCCCTGAGGTGCACTGCTGACTCGATGGCGAAAGGCTGAGAAGGAATCCCCTACCTTTACGGTGAAGCGACGATTTATCAGAAAGCTTCTTAGCCATTTTAACAGTGAACCACGAACACCGTAAGCCCCTAGCTTGTACAGAAGCTTACTATAGCAGACCATGTAAGCCTCAATATCTACTAAATCGGTTTGAATTTTCTCATCAAGTGCACTAACCCAGTCACATATAAAGCGATGTGACTATGATGTTTTCGGATGCCTGGACAGTCTTCTTTCAGTGATAGCGTTAAAAGTTCCATATTTACATCTAACGACGACAGATCAAAGGAGGATCTGCGAAGAATGTTCGTGAGTCAAAGGCAAATACGAAAGGAACGCCAAAACGGCGTCGGAAAAGTGAGAAATGATAGGAAGCATGAATGAGAATACGGTACAAAAAAACCTCACTTCCGCAATAGAATGAACAATTCCAGACTGGAGAGTGTATGGAATGTCGACTCTCAAATTAAAAAGTAAATCACAAAACGTACCTAGTAATACCTAATAATACCAGGTCAGCTGCAAACAATGAAGCAGACGGGTGGCTCGACGACAAGCTTAAGATATGTGGATGAAAAGGATATGTGCTAAAAATGACGGAGAGAGTTCGGAAATTGAAGAATTGGGACACCCTGGTGACAACCTTAGAAGGCAGGTAGTTCACGCAAGGAGGCTTCACTGTTCGCAGGAAACCATAAAAAGCTGCTTGGGGGATGGATGGTACGTTAGAAAATTAAGCGTTTTAATTGTTCGTCACGCAGAGACAACCACAAAGAAGCACAAAGAGATTATGAAACTGAATGAAAAAGGAAATAATCGCCAACTATCCACTCAGGCAGCAGCTAACCGTTGAGTTGATCGTTTATCATATCAGCCATCCCACACTTGTCTACCATTGCGTGTATCTATTTATCACCAAGAGAATACTTACCTTTTTGATAATGGCTCGGCGCTCACGAATATTCACTCTTTCCGACCATATTTCATAAAACCAATCGTATTTTCGAGTCGAATTTTTTAATATATCTATCGGCGACCAGGAAAAATTGTATTATTAATTGCAACAACGCCGACACCTATCTTAAGCGTATTTACCGATTATGAATATATGCTCAAAAAATTGACTCAACATTCTCCTTTACTAATCTCCACTGCTATTATATTGCCTCGATTATCAGGTTCTATACATTCATTTATGTAGACATTGCCAGTGTCTAGATAATCTAGACATCTTCACAAATTAGTAGAAACGGTCTTGATGACGTGCTGCTCCCATATTTGACCTGTACTATCCGTTTCTTTCGCTAAGACATTCTCAAATGAACTCAAATAGATTGATTCATGGATGCAAGCGCATCGAAATCTATTTTTGCGATATGAGCACACGAAAGAATTCCAAAAATTTTCCTCGTTTTTCGCTCAACCACCATCACCACTCCCTCTCCGCATAGATTTGATGCAATGCAACTAGTGCTAGTATACTTGACAAGTTACTGTGGTTCACATTTAACGTTTAATCTTATATCCAGATCTAGACATCTTCACAAATTCGTAGAAATGGTCTCGATGATGTGCTGCTCTCATATTTGACCTGCACTATCCGTGACATTCTCAAATGAACTTAAATAGATTCATGGATGCAAACGCATCGAAATCTATTTTTGCGGTATGAGCACACGAAAGAATTTCAAAAATTTTCCTCGTTTTTCGCTCAACCACCATCACCACTCGCTCTCCGCATAGATTTGATGCGATGCAACTAGTGCTAGTATACTTGACAAGTTACTGTGGTTCACATTTAACGTTTAATCTTATATCCATCTTTCGGATCCCTAAAACTTCGGCTATTTGACGACAGTTAACTTAGGCATTCTGGTTTTCATACGAATCGTAATTACTGGCAAAATCTAATGATGCCTACTGTTCGGTTTGTATATGCATAGCTAGTATATCGTTCCAGTAAAATTCATTAATGAAAATCTCCGTTTGCGTGAATTCACAATTGCATGATTCAATATCGTTTTGTTTCTTAATTTACCAATGCGTGGCTGTAATAAAGTATGCCATACATTATGGGCTATGCGAGAGTTCCTACTCTCCTTGGTGTAGGCGACGACATCTGCGGCTGTTGTCTAGTCTCCGTAAGGAGTGATGGCGGTTTGGACACTTTGGTTTTAATATTATACGGTAGGGAATAACCTAACAAAGAAATGTGTTACTTATGCAAAACGGACGAAATCACTCGAAAAGCAAGGAAAGATAGATTGTACATTCACATAAACACCGGCAATATGTCCGAGCCTCCATTTTGATGCTGTTATTGCCTTGAAAAATACCTTTTGCAGGCTGAACAAGTATAAGTTTTAACCAACAACTGTTCAAAATACCGATTTTGACCTGTTAACGAATGTCGTTATGATTTTATGCAAGCAAGGAACTTTGCATAGTTTGTTGCAGAAAGGCAAGCTGTTGAATTGAGTTCACAGACTTTTTTATCTTGTTGCGTACAATTTTTGCTATAACACATTTGATTGCCAACTTGTTATGATCTCTGGTACAACGATCAACAATCGAACCACAAAAATACCATCATAGAGCAGCATCGGACTGTGCAGATAAGTAACGCATAGTGCGCTGTTTTATCGTTCCGTTAAAATACTTCATTTTTTATGCAGTGTGGCAAATTTGCATACGGAAAACGTATTATGGCGATGTCGTATCCCATTCCTTTTGCTGCCCGCTTACTATTTTCAACTCGGGAATCATTGAAGCTAGGCTTAAGGGGTTTGATAATTTGCGCCACAAAATCACCACATTTCTAAGTGATTCGCCAATTCCGAAGAAATTTGTGGGTACATTAAAGTGATAAAAATCTGCATGCGCTGTTATTGCCTTGAAAAATACCTTTTGCACGCTGAACAAGTATAAGTTTTAACCAACAACTGTTCAAAATACCGATTTTGACCTGTCAACGAATGTCGTTATGATTTTATACAAACAAGGAACTTTACATAGTTTGTTGCAGAAAGGCAAGCTGTTGAATTGAGTTCACAGACTTTTTTATCTTGTTGCGTACAATTTTTGCTATAACACATTTGATTGCCAACTTGTTATGATCTCTGGTACAACGATCAACAATCGAACCACAAAAATACCATCATAGAGCAGCATCGGACTGTGCAGATAAGTAACGCATAGTGCGCTGTTTTATCGTTCCGTTAAAATACTTCATTTTTTATGCAGTGTGGCAAATTTGCATACGGAAAACGTATTATGGCGATGTCGTATCCCATTCCTTTTGCTGCCCGCTTACTATTTTCAACTCGGGAATCATTGAAGCTAGGCTTAAGGGGTTTGATAATTTGCGCCACAAAATCACCACATTTCTAAGTGATTCGCCAATTCCGAAGAAATTTGTGGGTACATTAAAGTGATAAAAATCTGCATGCATTAAGAGTCGTGTCGAAGAAAATCGAGTTTACACGTAGAAAATATGCACGAGCCACTGGATCAGTTAGAAGACGAATTTTGACTAGCCTACTAACTTATCAGTGCGAAGAAAGATTCACGAGCGAAAAATGTAAGAGGTATTGCGGATTCATATTGTTTTTCACTCACTCTTCGCAGTTGTAATTTCAATCCACTAAACTATTTTACTGCACAGTTTTGACGATTAGCAACTATAAATGCACAGCTATGAGCCACACGACGATGTTTCATCTCAGTTTTATCCAAATTTCTCCTCTTATTGTAGTCACCTCTTATGCCACAATAAAAACCGTGTTCTTGGCACGTTTAACGGGGTTATGTCTTCTCATAAGAATGGAACATTTATAATAAAAAAATAAATAAATCCAAACATGCATAATTCGATATAATTTTAAGATATGTTAACAGTTCATAGATAACAGAAAAGTTTTACGGATTTCTATTCTCTCCATATCACCTATATATTACGATACAGTTAAACGTTTGCATTGCGCGCTTTCAAGATTTTCAGAAGAATTATGCAATTGCATTCAATTATTTTTAAAATTGCTCCGTTACTCAAGCAGCCTCACCTCATCACTTTTCATTGTCGGCTGACGTTAACAATGGAAAGTCACCCGCGCAATGCAAACTTCTATGACAACACAACAGGTAGAGAAGCATGGTATGGGCTAGCAGAATATGTGCTTTTCGCATCCTCTGTATGTTTGGCAAATTAGTTGGATGTGAACGAGCACACAACAATCCACAAACATTTCTACTCGAATGGCAATAAAACAATCGCTTGATGTTCCACCTGAAGTGACGGTTAGTCAAAGACTTTTTCAATAGAGCAGAGCTACCCCCCTGCTTGGCGTTTATATCTCCAAAATGCGTTCGCTTCACAAAATTCACATATTTCTCATCCAGAAATTCGTGCATTAAGCAATGTGTTCAATGCACACCGTAAAATTCATCATTGTCTGCAATGTTTGAGCCCAAATCTGGCTCAACGGAGTCGAGTTTAATGGCAGTTGTTGCTATAATTTGCTCAAAAACGTAAGAATTTCATATAAAATTTGTTCTGGAATCTTCGCAACGCCATGCATCATATTTGAAAAATTCCATCATAGCATTCGGGTTCCTCAATTGAAGCTATCGGTCCAACAGACAAACATACACACACGAATATATACTTAGACTAAAGTGGAAGAACATTTTTGGAAAAGTAAGGCCGGAATTCTAAAGAAAGCAAACACTAGAAAAAAACGATCAAAGTGAATAGCAGGGGAAGCTTTAATGACGGTGTTTCATTTTGTTTGCGCATTACAGTAGATTATGCATGGCGTACCCTACCGTATATGCGTTTGCATAAAAACGGAAGTTTTCATTTTGGTATTGGCCAAAAGTCACAGTATCCGGATACAGAAAACACAGGAATTCTGCAATCAACAGTGTCCAAGGCGATGCACCAGGAGTACTTTCTAAGAGATCCATGCCAGAATTTTAAAATTGTCTCGAAATAAGCGACAAAGAAAAAGAATCGAACTAAAGGTGCTGGATTAGGGCTCGATCCATCTGTTCGCCAAATGCTTAAAAGGTGTTCTAATAAGCTCGAAGGAAGAAAATAAAGTGCACATTTCGATGAACGTAACTGCTTTCTGAGGTCATAGCAGTTCGAGACAAATTTGATTGCCTGGCGCCTCTTTCACATACTTTATACTTCTTTCCATCTCTACGTCTTGCATATGTGGTTGTGCTTCTCATGCTTTCAAGCCGCTGAGATGTTTAATATCTTGAGATGTTAGCAGCTAACTTTCAGTGACTTTGGCTAATCATTTTCATTATCAAAGGTTAAGCAATATAAAGAATGAGTAAAAAAAAGCAGCATAGTGCGAAGGCAGCTGATGAGCGGTATGAGGAGCGATTGCAAAAATCGTTGCTGTAACAGAAGCAGATACGACTTCCGTCTGCAGATCGCGTGCGACATCCTTCTGGTGCACCATCGTAATTGTGTGCATCGTATGGGAGGCAGGTGAGCGCTAACGCCGGCTTCACCGAATTATAATGGCCTCCCCTATAATAAACGCTTCTTTAATTTGCACCTCTCCTCAACCTCTAATTCGCACTTCTACATCATCAGACCTCTAAGCAAAGCTATCATTTTTATAACTTGTTATCAACCAGGTAGAAAACATTTCACATATGAGATAATGAGACGACTGCTGAAAATAACAATTTTTCTACGCAAGGACTACGGCGTGCGACAAGAACAGTCGCCCACGCTCGCTAATTTCTGTTTCCTGAAAATTAGCGGTAGGCAGTCATACATACTGATTTACCTTGAATGCAATCCTGCTATTAAATGCAGCCCGTTCTCAATGCGTCACAAAAAATGAAGCCTCTCTTTACCTAAAATCCCACTCCCTCCCCTACCCGCTTCCTCCATCCCACTCTAGGACACAACTCACTTTGTAGCGAATCTGTGTTTCGCACGAACAACCTCGCTTCACTGAGGCCTACGCACTTGCTCCGTTTCCGAAAACAACAAAAAACAAATCCGCTTTTGAAATCAATCTTTCCCAGGATACAATCTCTTCTTAAGACTCCCAGAAAACTGTATTTGATACAATACGGTGTCAGGACGAACTAGAAAACAAAAAAACGACCCCTCCTCAACTGAAAAATATAGTTGGTCTTTAATTCGACACTCACTTTATTCAAAACTCAAGCAGTTTTTTCCGGGTATCATTACTGCTATCAAACAAACTATTCCATCTTTTTAAAGATATATCCTAAGAACTCGCATTTTGGAGTATTTTTTGCGTGTAAAAGGAAAAGGGAATCGGTGATACAGTAAAGACAATTAGTTAGGACGAACTACAATTATTCCTTTTTGAAGCGGAAGTAGTATTTATTTCTCATCTTGAAGGCGAAATATTTCGCAAAATATGTTCATGAAACAAGAAAGTGGACTCTCTGCTGAATTCGTCTATCCCAACTTAGAGCAATGCTGCTTACCTGAGTATCCTAATGCAAGCGGCCCCTTCGCACTGGTCGCATTGCATTGCGCAGTTCACTCCTTCGAAGCACCTCAAGGAGTGAGCTGCAATATGCAAATATTTTGCATTACATATCTGCAAATTCCTTCGACCATATTCCGGTATTACTGGATGGTTAAATTCGTTGCATTTATCTGTCGTGATTTTATTTCTTAGTTTATCGTTACCACAAAAGCTTTTCAGAATTGCCTTCAGATAAAATTTTTACTCCATGCAAGATTCCTAGGATGTGCGAAAATAGACAGTGCTCGTCGACCACAACAAGCTTATAGCGCATGCATTCATATTTTCATTGACCCAAGCGACCGGCCATAAAAAGGTTTTCGCTAAAAGTTTTCATGTCATTTGGTGGTCGCAATGGAGTATTTGCAAGTTACACATCAATCCAGTCGGCTTCATAAACTACTTGAAAATGGCCAAAATTCGATATTTGGCCGATTCGGGCGCTCTCATGAACTTTCAACTAAAGTTTTGCTTTTTTGGGACCCGATCAGATGAATATGACGCTCAGAAGGGCCTTATAATTTGTGCAGATTTTTCACTGATTTTATGGAGTGCAACTCCTTCCGAATCAATGAACTGGTTTCAAATTGGGCGTGGGAGATGATTATAGAGTGTTGGCTATACATATCGAATTTCATAACTCTGGTTTCAGTGGTCAGCGAGTTTGAACTATCTGGAAGACGCACACATACTTATCGACAGATGTGGCGTCGAAATAATGCTTTGAAAATTGCAAATTTGCAGAGGCATATAAAAATCGCTGAGACGGTCAATGAAATTATGAGGCAGTTACAGAAATTTAGAAGCACTCGTCTCATAGCTTCGAGCTTTATTCAACAAAAACTCTGCAATAGATGAGGGCATTTCCTCTGCTCGAGACCAATTTGAGCGGCCATAGCTTGTTGTCAAAGATAGAAAAAATAACGCCGGGAGAAGTGTCGCCTACAGACGCAGAACACATGCCCACGCAAAAACAGTACACGGAAGAAATGCGAGTCCTTGGTTGGGAGGATCTAAGGAACACTCAGAAAATGAGCGGTAAAACTGTGGGGTGATCGGCGTTAAAAGTGAGAATTGCTCTCTCATCTCTTTAACGAAGCGACTGACCGCATCACATTGCTCTCCAAAATCTTGTGGCACTGATCTTTGAGCATGAAACCAAGCAGAGATGCGGGATTTATTTATTGTAGCGCCTTGATACACTTTTCAACTTGTTCTGCTTAATCTCTACACAAAATCTGGACTAGACGCACAAAGCAATCGCTGCTGTAAGCGATGGATGGATACATTAAGATGTAAGCGACCAAAAGATGTGGCTAGTCTCACCTGAGGCAACACCGTTCGCATACGACCAAGATCGTTGCTACAGTGAACGAATAGCATGAGGGGCTTTAAAACCATTGCAGAGTTCATGAGAGGGTAACGGTAGCTTGCAATCGCTAACAGACATTTCCAAGCATTGCCAACAAGTGGCGTAAAGAACGAAAAAGAGTGCTGTTATATTTTCCCTATAAATTTGCATGTTCTGATGAAAATTTGTTTTTTCTTAAACCCACACAGAAGTTTTTGTTATCTTTCTGCAGCACAAGTTGGTCTTTCGGCCTTAAGTGAATGCAAAATTGAGATGTTTGGTTGTAGGTTTGAAAAGAGCAAAAATGTTACAAACCTGAAAAAGAGGCAACTTGAAGAAAAATGAGAGCAGAGGCGATGAGCATCTGCGGTCAGCTTCCATCGCTTAAACTCCAACTATGGAAAAGGCGCTTGAAAAGGGCATCGTTTGCGGGGTGAAAATCGACGAAAAACTCAAATCAACGAGCAGCGCCTGAATAAATTAGTCCGTTGACTTGATCGACGCGCCCATTAGCTAACGACTCTGAAGGCTCGCCGTAATCAAAACGCAAATGTGTCATAATTAAGAAACACGTCACAAAAATGAATCGTCAACCCATCAGAATTACGATTTTAAACGCAGACGACATGAGATAACTTTAAAAAGCCAACGTTAAATCAAAAACGCACCCCGAATTAATGAGGAATTTTCAAAAATTATTGATCGATTTTTCAAAGGGGACAGTTTAATGGTACTGGCTTAAAACAATGACTAATTTGTGAGGGTAATCAGAATACTGGGTTAATTCTAATCAAATTACAAACTATTCAATAAGATCGCATAACGAGGAATACCGTCATAGTACCCCATAAATTTTTGAAACTATCCACTAAGGGAGTTTCCTAAATAGCAATAAATTAGAGCAACGAACAAGAACGCTTGAAGCCATAGCGTGCCGAATATACAGGACGCAAGCCATATGTGTTAGACCATGAGACGTAAAGCAATGTTGCATGTGGAAGTATGGCGAGGCAACTGCGTATCTTCCGTTTTCAGTTTGTTAAGGTCGTGGTGGCCAATAGCAGAAATTGTTAAAAAAGTGAATGTTATCTCAACAAAAATTTAAATTTAAGAATGACAAATGGTAAACAAAACCTCTTCATAGCAATTCTGCAATTGGAGATGAGTAAAGGGATCAATGACATGGATGGCGCAGTTCTAAGTTTACGTTCGCCTTAAATGAATGTTTTTACAAAAAGCTCATTTTTTATGCTCATATTTCGTTAAGCGCAATTTCTACCGTCGTTAATTTTCGCTTGTGGGGGAAATAAGTGATGCTTTTTAGTTGTTGCAATGGCTATCGCTCAACGAATATTTCAGTCTTCAATTCGTTGCTACGTTTGCAACTCGAATAAAACCTACTTATTTAAAAGCTCAGTAAAATTAGTGAGTTTTTTTTAAAATCGGGAAGAGGGTTAAAAAGATGACACATTTGCTTTTAACGGATGGGTAGAATGGTGTGACGATAAAAGGACGGGGTGATATAAGTTGCTATTTCGAAACCTTAAGGACAAAATCTATTCGAGGAGTGAAAGGATGCTGAGGGATGATCAGGATTCATCTGAGTAGGAGATTTGTATCGAACATGAATTATGTAGAAAATGTGCCGAACAAGAGACTAGGTAATACAAAGAGGGAAGCATATATGCGCAGAGGCGTTGATATGAATGAGATGAAGCTCGATTCGCGGTGCGTGCTATGTGGGCGGTGTGTTCTGCGATTGAAATTGATGTGCGCTGATGATATATATGTGTATGAATATTTATACATTACTAAGCGACATACACGATGTACACTCCTCTCCCTAATAACAACAATAATAATAATAATAACATTTGCTGTTCACGGATAGCACAACTGTTCGTTAAACCTCCTCATGTGCTGTACCCTTTGCATGTTGCCCACTAAATCTATGCTCTGATGGTATTATAATACGCACCACTAAAGCAAATTGCTGCCAACATATGAATACAACTACCGTATAATTTCGAACAGTACTACATGGGGCTCTATTTTTCACTGCTATATTCTTTATGAGTCTCGAAGAAAGGTAGCAGTTAATATGTTCCGAAAGCTAAAAGGATTCGCGAGAGCACTGTTGTAATGTGTTTTTCTATGCACAGCGGCAACAACTATATTGAGTACGTATCGGGAGAGGATCGGTTAATAATAGGATGATGATGTCCGAAGACAGAGATAGAGGGATTCTCTTGGAAGAGAGGGCTCTTTCTCCGTGGGTCTACAGGGAGACGCTTGATTCGAGGGGTGGATAACTCGGTATATATGCGTGTAGACGAGTGGATCGTGTACACTATTTTAGAAAGCTACTTTTTAAGAAAATTCCAGAAATTTTTAAAAACATTCTAGATGGAGCCCTTTCTTGTGAAAGATTCTACAAACTTTCCATTCTGGAAAACATTGAAATGTTTATCGAGCAATCGATAACGTTTTTTGTGGAACATTTCACAGCGCTGCTCTTTTCTTCAAATACAAGCCGACGAATGAACGCTCTGATAAATGATTTATTCGAACAGTGAGTAATTTTGGAGTTTAAATGATTAAGAAATTCAAGCAATTTTCATTTTTTTACTTAGAACAGCGTTTTTCAGTTGAAAAAAAACATTGATTTTTCAAATTATTTCTCAAAACTTCTCATTGAATGATCTCTTTGAATGGCTCTATATAGTGGCCAACTGCTCATAACTGATATTGCTTAGTTAATTGTTATTGTTTAGTTAACACTAAACTTTACGAGGAACGCAAACTAACAAAACTTTGTTTCAATCAGTGAATGACTAGAATGGTTGAGACGATCATTTGGTCGATCAAAACAATCATTAGATCGATAAAGATGATCACTGGCAAAGGGGAGTGGTGAATGAAGGAGAAAATTTGTCTATCATGAGATAAACAATTAATTCCAAAATTAAAACGCTTCAGTGTGATTCACTTAAATATTTGCTTTTTTGGAGGGTCTAGAGATGAAAGCATAAGCTTAATGAAGGAAATACTGGAAACAGAATAAAAAGATGAGAGCGTAGATTGAGAGAATCAGTACCAAGTTGATTAAATGAGAGATCTTTGTTGATCGTGGTGGCCATCATTTCAACAGGGGCATGACTTTGCCATTTGGTGCGTGCAACTTTATCGCGCTTATCAAAAGAGTCCAAATAAAGCTATTGATCATACACATAGGTCCAATTTCAGAGAATGAGACTAAAAATTAAGTTAAAGGAAAAGTCTATATAACCGTGTGCAATAGACGCACACATCATAAGGATATAAAAGGTTAAAAAGTCGAATGTTAAACATCAAAATTAAAATGCAAAGGCAAACCATGAGAGAAAATTCATGCGGACCCAAATTATCTGTTTCGAGAAACACACTGCTCGTATGCATTTCCTATAGCCCAATCGTAAGCGTATACCGGCAAGCAAAATTTTGCTGTTGCTAACAATCGCTAATGAACGGGATTACACTTTTGTATCACTATCTGTTTAGCACATATTGCCGACCATTGTAAGTCACACATATCAACAGAAACAGCCGAATGGCATCAAAAATACGACCTCGCCGCTTTCTGAGCTCTTACCTGCATGAACATACACCATCAAAGTACATATAAGTAGGTAACCGCGCTATACATAAGACAGACATATCAATAGACATGCTGTGGAGTGGAAAAGGCATTATAGAATTGCCTTGTGCAAGCAGAATGTAATGAAATTCTTGAACATGTTGAAGGGTCAAGCAAACAAGTGGAAGCGCTCAACAGATGCAAGTATAATATGCGCTTTAGCAATCCACTCACCACGTCGAACGGTTATTTAAACTGCCAACAAATAGTAAGACATAACTAATAATAGATCCAGAATCGACTGGCCCTACGAGTTATGCATTAAAAATTCGTTGCCCTGGACGTGTTTTGTGGTTGAAATAGTTACAAAGCAGCTGCATGCATTTCGAGACGCTGTATGCCCATAACTATGTAAGCTACTGACGAATCGACTTGAAACTGGATAAGGAGATCAGCACCCTACGGGACAAATACATTAACTCTATTTTTCGGTATTTTTTTTCTTGATTTTATCAGGTAATCCTGTTAATAATTAATTCTACGTATAAATCTAGCAAATCTCGTTAATGGTTCATGAAGCGAAATTACTGAAGAGAGAAACATGCTCACATATATACACACAAACACATCGCCATAACGCTTTGCGAATGCAAATTTGTCAATGCGTGCAAAAAAGGATGGAGTCGTCATGCTAAAAGCCATTGGAAAGGTGCTGCGGTTAAGCAAAGATCCGAATTGCCGAGAATTTATGAGATGGTAAGCAGCAAAACTGACCAAAAAACTAATTATTATGAGACAACTAATTATGACGCATAAAAAATGAAAAAAAGCGGAAGACACTCTCGAGTCAAAAGTTCTTTTGGACGGAATTCCTTTGAACGGAAATCTCGATAGCGTACTAGAAGAAGTACAAGATGTAAGAAAGCTCGAAGTGCAACTACACGACTGCATACTTCAAGCAGACTGGAAAGCGGTAAGCGGACCTCAGTAAAGAAGGAATTCCGAGCTGGAAGGGTGCTCTGGGACTTTCTAAATTAGTTGACAGCAAGCAGCCAGTAGGCACGCCGAAGCGTCGTCAGTTAATAACATTTTGAGAAAATAATTAAAGTGTTGGTGGAGCGAGAGAAGAAGCTAAATAAGACCCTTTGTCGTTTAGCTTAGAAGGAGCGTGAACTCATTTAAAGAACGCCCATCCAGATCCGGTCACGCTTCATCGTCCTCTTCTTATTCAAAGAGTCAGTTACTTCGCGCAAGCCAACTCTTTCGCTCAACTCGTTAGCAAACTATTGCTGCGTGCGGGATACGCCTCCCTCTCTCTCTTCCTCACTCTCAATATCGCCGTATCCACTGCATGAAATTTACCTGCGTTTTGATGATTAATGAGGGATGTTGGTCTTGGTCGTGGTTTTAGACACGGAAAAAGAGATCAAAAAGCCTATTGAATCCAACAGATTTATTGGCATCCATAACTGAGAGCAAACTGTGACGCTGTTGGATAGGCAATGGGCATCGCAAATATCACCCATGTCGAAACAATTGCATACTGGCGCTTAATATGTGAAAGCGTTATATATTTCAGCTTCAAAGAAACGACAATTTATGGCTAAGTGCGTCTGCCATGCTCCGAGGGGTTAAGCGATGCGTATAGTGGTGGGCAATAAATGTAACGGTGTGGGAATGTTAACGTCTTATAAAACGCTGTTCGCTATGCCGAATAAAATAATTTGGAGAGGGTTCGATGAAAGGTGAAGGTTTTTCAGCAAACATGTGAATCACACTGAGCTTAAAACGAACACTGATGTACCGCCATTTCTTGACATCTCCTTGATTAATTGCCATACTAACCGCTCATCAGTGTTATGGACGGTCGGTGGCCTTTACTGGAGGGGAACGAGCGGGGAGAGGGAGGGGTGGTGGAAGCCTGCGAAATTAAAGCTGCTCTGGAAGGGGAAACTGTGTGGAGGAAGAATACGAAACATTTTAAAAAACATCAGGCTTAAAATTTTTTAAATGGCATTTCTTGACTTCCGCACAACGTTAAAAAGTTTATTTTTGTGCACTTGAAGGCCTTAAATGCTTAGAGTTCCCAGCCTCTTCCTTGAATCGTAAAAATATAAGAAGCTTCAATCATAAAAAAAACTTTAAAAATTTTTTCAATAACTGGTGCGCATCTGGTGACCACCTTTTTAGTGATGTAGTTTTATGTTCAAGACTGATGAAGAATAAGAAGTTTTTGATCTTGCACAACATGTTTTGCATAATAATAACCCATTGTCGACCGTCAACCAACACATATTTCGATGTGTCGAGGCACATTTGCCATCTGAAAGCAATTGTGGCACAACGATTCCATCTCGTAAGTCTCCGCAGAGCAAATGTTCAACGATGAAAGAACAGCCAAATTGCATGAGCACCAACACATTCGTTTTTTTTTTAACCACAGCGTCGAATTTATGCGTGATGAAAAGTTTGGTAGAAACATGGTGATAATATGTTCAGATATAAGCTATGACACGACCACAAGACACACACTTTTCGGCAAACGTCGATCATATACAAGGATAGCGTTATTCACGTGAGCATTAGCGCTCAGGTTTTTCTTTCATGTTCGCTTTGGAAAACCTACAGTTTTGCAAAGCGCACATGGCGACGTCGTGTCACCAGCTATTATATGTGTGTGTCTGTCAGTATGTCGGCAAACCAGAACCACTGAGGAAATAGCTACGAAATTTGACAGATGTAGTCTGCATACTATGATTACCGCCTACCCAGTTTCAAACTAACTTATCAATCCGGAAGGGATTTGCAAGTTTTTAAAGCCGGATAAATTTAAGTGCATTTTTAAACGGGTCGGGTTGCATATATCAAAAACTGGGTCGCAGAGAAGCGAATCTTTGGTAGAAGATTTTCAGAAGCGGTTACGGCGGACAAAATCTGCACATTCATAATTTGTGGGTAGTTTATGAGACCGATTGGTTCGATGAGTGAGTTGCGAAAGCGCATGTCGTGCCAGTAGTCTAACATGTAGTCCCACTTGTTTTTAGAGTTTAATTGCAGGCGATCGTAGGAAAGTACCACAAGCACAGATTACTGCGTAGTCGCACCTATACAGGTCTCTTAAAATTTTTGCATTTTTAAAATACCGCTTACACTCAACTCGTACACGCATTCGCAAGCTACTGCGTGGAACTTGGAAGATATATATGATGTGTTTGAGCTTCTTCGTAACAGAAATTTATGAACTGTTGCGCACTATGGTGTCGAGCTACAGCTTTGCAGAACAAATGATATCGGTAAATTAGACAGAATTGATTAGAACAGTGGAAGAGGGTACGGGTGCCCGGCTGGTCCGTCTAGTGATTTTTGCCGATTCTGATCTCCTGGTCACTTCTGACTGCATGGAATGAATTCCGGGGGCGCCCATCAAGCAGAAATCGTTTAAATATTTAAATATATGCAAACCTACAAATGTACACTTGCACATAGCCGCCCTCATCAGCATAATAGCGCTTGAGATAAACAACGAACGAAATCAGTTATTACAAAGACAAAAACAATTGCCATACAGTGAAAAATAGAGCGAAGACTGTAGTGCACCACTTTGTTATGTCATGACACTTGCTCAAAATTGTACAATACGTATCGAAAGCAATTGACGAATAACCTTTACTGCGATTATTCACATATGAAACGGAGAAGATACATATCTAGATGAAGCTTAAATTGCTATTAAGGGCGACAGCTAATTAGAGAAACGTTAGCATAACTTATTTTGTGGTTGCCGAAATATTGTGCATAGAATGCAAACAAGTATGCATGAATGAAAATTGATTGATCGATGTGACAATTGGATGTGGAATGTGCTAAAAACCACTGAGTGACCATTTGCCAAAGTTAGCTTTACTTTATAACTCATTATGATTTGCGTAGCAGCTACATTTCTTCATCTCAAGCAATACAAATAGTCCAGATGCATCACTTTAACGCTCTAAATTTACTCGTAATTAATCACTTCTTATCCTATCAAGTGTCCACCGTTCGAGTTCTAAGGGCGTATATACATAGTAAATAAAACTCTACGTTAGCAGTCATTCCGCCATATCGATTGTACGAGATCGGTTCGAGTAAAGTGTTCGATTGTTTAGCGCGACAATTGCAGGTGCATTCCGTGCTATTCACAAGTTTCAGAGCGATGATCTGATGCGTAACGGTCGAAAACGTTACCGCTTCATTCAAAGCACCTATATGAATGCAGTACATTAGAAAAACAATGTGGCAACATTTCAACAAGCAATTTAAACGTCACCTAACTATAAAATACTCCTCGTATAGCAACATTATGTTTAAAAATATGATTCATTGTCAAGCAAAATGATGCATATAACAAATTTGGTGATCCACGTGACATAAGATGGCATGTCAGCAAGAAATTATTAATATATCGACGAGAAGTGTCGTGCTTTTACATCGTTTTGCGCTATTTCAACTCTTTTATTGCAACTTAGCGTATGAATTTCTATTGTATAAAATGAAACATTCCAAACAAACAACCGAATTTCATATCCTTAACTGCATAAAATGAGGTGGACCTTTGTTTGGTCTTTGTAGCGTTACTTTTACCATTAAAAAACTCATATATAGTTTGCGGAACTGTTAATTTTCGAAACAAGCAGCAAAATGCAGACTTCATGGAATGCTACCTGTAAAAGCATTTATTTCAAGCATTTTTGTAGCACTCATAAAAGGTAAGTAATTATGTCTTAGTCTTAGATTTGTGAAGTAGTAAAGGCATCCTTGTGGAACGCTTTGATGATCTTACGAGCATATCTGAAGGCAAGAATATGATAAGAACGGCGCTGACTATCAACAGTGAACAAACACATTTCGCAGTTCAGTTAAAAGAAGTTTATTTTGTGCCTAGAAGATTTTCTGCATAAACATTAGTGAACTTAGAAAGTAGAAGTTTCGTCTAGAGCGTTAGACAAAAAAAGCAATGAAATCTTAAAAATAACTAAGTGGATAATATTTAGAGTTGTATCGAGAAATGCATGAGACGAGACCAGATGAAGACGTAATGGATATTGCGAGTTGGGCGCTCACTGGCATAGCTGCACCTGAATGAGCACTTCCATCAAAATTCCCTCGCACATTCACGTGTCTCTGTCCATTTTGCTATGATAATTTGAAAAAAAAAAGTGGGCAATGAAAAGAAGCGGATATAAATTGTGATGAGAACGATAAATCGCCGTTAACGAAAGAAATAAATTTTGTTTCATGTCGTAAAACGCAAATATTTGCTATGAGCTTACGTGATACTTTAGACAACTGAAATTTATCATTAGTATACCACAAGTCGCTTTCAAAAGCGCCCTAAGACACTCAGGGAGAAAAAAAGAGAGGATGAGGCAAGTCGAATAGGAGATTAAGCTCTTTTGTCCGTTGATTGTTTTCAGGAACTCTTGATTAAAACTTGTGGCGAAATTAATACTTTTTATATACCATTGATGTAAATCATTATCATTATCATTTGAACATTTCGAAACACACGTCAACAGCCTCTTCATGACGTTTTTGCCACTGAAAATTAGTGCATATGAGAGGAACGATTCATCTCGACTATTCGCAGTAAGAAAACACAGGACGACAACAAGAGCAGGCTGCTCCACTCCTCTCACCGATCATACTTTTGAAGCTTTCCTACATGATGATGCTAAGGTTTTTAAACCTAACCATAGTAGTATTTTTGACATGACTGTCCGTGTTCGGAGCTGAAGAATCGAACGAATAGAATCGAATCGATAAGATAATAAGGCCGGAAGGAAGCTGCAAATTTCTGAAATTCGTTCGTGGCATTTTGACTTAAACGGGTCTATTTTTCATTTGGGTTATTTGAACGCAGTGAGTATGGGTATTTACTGCATTCTGACAACATCAATGAAACAGAATGAGGTTTATGACACTTTGTCACATCAATCACAATAAGTTGCGAAATGACATTACTGCATAAAGAACGGTGTCTTAGGTGTCAAAAAATCTGACTTTTAAAATTTTCATGCATTTCTTAACTGGGCCATTCGTTCAACATATCGATCAGGTTGGCACTTAAGGTCAGGTGTGATTCGCATAAATGGCCTTGTGCCGTACCATTCAGGCAAGGTGATCTGATTCCTTGAGAATAATCTCTCGAAGTGGCGCACTTCGACAATCAATAATTGGCCTTAACAAAGAAGAAACACTTCCGCTCTGCTGCAGAGCCCATTTTGAAAGATCTCTACTTCATGTCCGACTGCTAACGAATAATTTTGTTCTTTTAAGAGCATCTCACAGCACTAGCACTGTTTTTTTTTTCAACCACAGATGATTAAAAAAACAACGAGAGTGATTTTAAAAGTTTTAGCTCATACAAAAGTTATCTTCATATTTTTGTCACTTCTCCACGTATCTGCCAACCACAGTGAAGAACTTGCCATAACTGCGCAGCATATTCACTCTCTAGCCCAAAGAAGACTGCCGCAGCGGATGTTGCTTCTATGGCTACGCAACGCGGATACAGGAACTGCTGCAGAAGTTCTGATGACATTGCTTAACCACCTCTCTATAGCTCGGAATCAGCACCAAGTGACTGGTGTGGCGACAAAGTAACGTTTGTAAATCTGTTGAGGAGATAAAGACCAGTCTACTGCGTTGGCTGAGCAATCGTCACCAAGGCGCTCGATAGGGGCACCGTGGTGGCGAACTCGCTTGGTGGGGGGATAAATTAACTACTGCTCCATATTCAAAAGTGTGTCAGTGCGGGCTGCAATTGTATAGCGTAGCAAATACTGCATACAAAAGTTGTAGGTAAGTTCTGCATGCAGTTATATGTTTAAAATTATTCCTTTTGTTTTTTTTTTGCATCTGCCCTGGCGTATAGCCACAAATAATATGCTAATTCCATTATATCACTTGTGGTCATACACAAAAAAATCGAGGCTTCATTCATTAACATGACTAGTCGATTACAGTGAAACGTACATGCGACCTCATAAAAATCGATGATCATCCACTAAATAAAAGATTCGATTCGATTATGGCAGTATTTTGAATGCATTTATTCCGCCATTGTTTTAAACATTTAAAAATAAATGAGGGTAATTTGTAAACCAAGGAGCTATTGGAGTCGACTCCGGCCTATCGACTTATCGAGACGGTAGACCGGAATCGCGCCTTATATTCTTTTGCCGCCCAACTGAAGCTACTGTTAAACAACATATTTTTACGTGTGTATTTGCAGTAAACGTCTGCGTTATAAAATAAGAGATTTTCGCAAAAAAATAAATAAAATGCCCCAAATGAAATAAACGCAACTTTTGACGTGAAGGCGTGGTATCCTCTTCTATACTTGTGCTATTGCGCTTGTGAACGGAGGACAGCTGAGTTGTTCTACTTAATGTGAAAAAAAAATTCTTGCTTTTCAATCTGGAATTTACGCCTTTTCACTTAGAATACTTTAAAAACTAATAATTATTATTTGATATTTAATCTAGCACTGGTAGCAAAATTATATCTTTCCTGATTGAACGTTTCCAATCAAATTTAGCAACATTGCGGGCTACCATCGTATCACTTCAAAAATATTATAGCATTCGTTTCTTGGATTGAGCCCTTTATTCACATTCGCTCAAAAGTTTTGCAGTTTCACTGTTTACCTTTAGAGAGCATCATGTTTATGAAATCGTTGGATTTCACCGAAAAAACGTTAGTGATCATGGTAACTTAAGCAAACAATGTAACGATTTGTCTACTGATAGCCTTATTTTGAAAAAGCGTTCAATGCTCAGCAATTTCGAAATACACCTTTGTGTGCTACGTGTAGATCTTAACATATGCCATTAGTACATGCACATATAAGCATATATCGATTGATTGACAATAACGTTATCTCGGAACAAGTAACACGATTTCGAAATTTTTTTTGAAATTGACCTGGATGATAAGTATAAACGGCCTCAAGTGGTAGCCACGATGAGATGATAGTTCCGAAGTATCCGAGAACTTACATCGCTTTTATTATTGACGTGAAAAGGAGGCTGCAGTACTTGTTCTAAACAGAAAACTGTGTTCAACTTCGTTGGATATTTTCACTGGTTGTAAAACACTATGGGATACGTTCGATTTGCCATCAATATGACTAGCCAATTTCATTGCGAAGCCTATCGGTATAAAGCTGAGCCAATCTCTTAGAGTGTCAGTGATCAAGTTGAAGCGCATTCATCACCTGACATACAGCAAGGAGGTCTGTGGGGCAGGATCCTTCTTCGTTTAGACAATGAAAAATATTTCAAATGTTTTATTAAAAGTTTATGAATTTTTCAGAAAATTTAAAGGTTTAAATTTTTATTGAAGAAAGCTCTCTTCGATCTTCGTTGATAGAACTTTTTTGTGTTTTTTCTTTAACTTCTATCGACATAAACCCATATTGCGCCATGTTTGTCCGGCCAAGTCACCTCACTTCCATTATTGGGATTACTGAGCATGCTACTAAAATTTTTTTCACTCTCCATATTCAAAAACTCTGAAAAAGTATCTCAAAGTTTCCTTAAAACAAAATTTTTCGCTCGTTTAGCTTGTTGATAAATTGTCAATTGGTCTTGTTCGATTTTTTAAAAATTGCACTGCGCTTGGCTGGTGACACTTATTGGACGGACGGGTGTCGGTGCATGAAGTGCGTCGAAGACAGCTTCATTAATGCTCACCTAACGTCAGTCATTCTCCTACGCACCACTACCCACTCATTTCGGGGACATGTTAAAGTCGCATTTTTTGCCTTATTGAAACAAGGCCAAAAAATATTGCTGTAATCTGTAACAGCACATTGTTAGGACTTCAAGATTGTAGCCCTACAGACTTCAAGATTGTAGCCCTACAGACTTCGAGATTGTAGCCCTACAGACTTCAAGATCGTAGCCCTACAGACTTCGAGATTGTAGCGCTACAGACTTCGAGATTGTAGCCCTACAGACTTCAAGATTGTAGCCTGTTAGTGGGAAAAGTCTAATGGGCTTCGCAAACAGCCTTTTCTCAGACCCTCCCTAACCCTCACCATCCACCCCCTCCCTTTGTTCTTTTCCTCCAGTACATGATGATTTTCGGTTGGTTCAGTTCACTCTAATCCACTCTTAATCCGCATACTCCGTGTAATGGTTGCTATCAATTTTTATGAGGCTACTCCGTTGTTTATAGGGAACGGTGATTTGGAGGTGAAGCATAGCGCCCCTTAGCTTAGCAATTTTCATGACGTTTATGGGAAACGATGATGGAACAGTTTACGTTGACAGCAAACGAGACCACTTCCGACTCGTTGCTTTGCTAAATCAATTCAGCAGCCATTGCTCGGTGTCGTTCTTAAAAGGCCATACTTGCCTTTGTCTTTCTTTTCTGCAAGCAGCAGTAAGAAAAGCATCTTTATAGTTCACTGATAATTTCAACAGGTGCAAATGCGCATAGAGGCTGGCACGATACGTTTTTCGACACTCTCGTCTATGCGCTCAATCCGATTCATATTTTTTTAGCGAATAAAACACACTCGATAACTCATTCACAGATTCACCATAACGACTGGCCATACAGGTTTTCTGTTAAAAAAGTCTTTTCGCAAAACTGTTTCGCCAACCAGTCGTCGGTTGTAAAATGCAGATAGTTATTTTTCCGCATTTTTAATGGTTACATCTCCACCTCGTGATCGATAAATCAATTCGGAATTTCTTATACGATGTCACTTCGTCGCCGTAAGCTATGGAAATGAAGTGGAATATTTAGAATTTCATAAATTTATCCATAGTATTTATTGAAGTGAAATTCCAAGATACGCATATGGGAGCTGCAGTATGTCGTCATAATACGGGATAATGCGCTTTGCAAATGCAAATTTGCTAAACGATTATATAATCTTGATTTTCAAAGTTTATAACATCATGTGAGCGGGACAATTATATAATTATACAATCATAACACATCGATAATCCTGATTACCAAAGTGTTATGCGAGCGAGACAATTGCCAAAAATGAACTGGATTCGAACTTCTGACTCATTTGTATGTTTGCTATGGCTTTCGAGTAGTTATCGCCAGTTTGCATTTCACACGAACTTCTCGTAGGTTTCTCTCGAACGAAAAAAAAAGTTCTTATTCATAAGGGATAAAAACTTCTTAATGACAAGATATAAAATTTAACAATGCTTTTTTCCTTCCAGATCTCACGTGATATTTATGTTAGAACTATTTTCGATGAGGTATTAATGGTGGGTGAAATTGTGAGTATTTTTACCGGGAATCTGGCAAAGGTTGGTTTAAAGCACAGCGTACTAATTTTATATTCTTACTCTTTTTTTCTTAAAATCTTATAAATTCTCACTTCGTCTTTAGTCTGCTGTCGTTAGTCGTTCTGATTGCAGGCACTCACATATTTATGAAAAAAAAGACCTTCTGGTTCAGTATTTTATTAAAGTTCATTCGGGTAGAGCAAACGTCATTTTCGGTGAAAAATTTAAGACACAGTTGCGATCATTCGTTTAAAAGAACGTAGGGATGACCATTTACATCAAAGCACAACATCTAGAAAGATCTCTAAGTGGTTAACTCAGCTTCGTTTTGTGCTTCGTTTTCTGAAGCATGTAAAAGCACATACACTGCATATGACATTTTTGGCACATTTGAACCTTTCAATTACTGCCAAAGAAGCGTTTTCGGCTTTAGGAGATTAATGTTTCCGTCATGTTAGCTCGAAACTTTATAAGATGTTTAATTGCAAGCTGACAGAACTGAGGCAGCTAAAGTTTCATTCGCAAGGCAACGAATATAAGTTAAGGGAAGTTTTCGCCATAAGGAGCTCTTCCTTCAGAGTTCAACATTTCTTCATAAGCTCGTCACGTTCACAAGGCATTATGATGCGTTCAGGAAGAAAACCAACAAAAGCATTTTTTAGAAAAACAGCCTAAAGCCACAGGCACCTTTGCGCTGACTGTTGTCTGTTTTGGTCCTCATTCTTCTTCTCGATCTTCTCGTTCCAGTATCGCTGTTGACGGTTGCTCATCATAAAAAATTGTGCACTTCCATTAGCAGAGTGGTCCGCGTTACCGAAATAATGGTACTACCGATGTTGATAAACCAATTTTCGGGGATGAGATGGCGTTTAGTGGAACATATCTAGAATTTCTATAAAAGTAGCAAATTCTTTAGTTAAGCGATAAGGAATTTTCTTTTTATTTTAACCCAAAAAGAAGAATGATACCTTCTAACCGGCCTCTCACCTTTTTCTGCCAGCATTTCCAAATTCACTTTCCACATTCTCATTGGGATATTATTTGTGCTTTCACCTACAGTGATATCTATGGTTCGTTTTTTAGATTTCTTACTGACAATCTTTAATTTTTATCATTTTACTTTCAGGGTTTTCAAGTACGCTTTCCTAAACAGTAACGTTTACTTTGAATAGTGAACACGAGTTGAAGATTAAAGAAATTAAACACTGATGATGATCGAATCAAAATAATAAATCATATCCGTTGCATAATACTTAAACAAGCTCAATTTTAAATACACAAAGCTATAATTACGTATTGCAAACCGACTTTCTTTTTGAACAGGGAACAGCTTTTGTCCTTGGATTTCATGAATCGCAGATGTGTCATTCTATCTGTGCTTCTGAATTTCTTGCGGTTGCCAACTAAGCATCATGCGCTCCTCGTTGTCCAATTTCTTTTCTCAAGCTTCCTACCCCGCCCCCGCCCCCTGGCTAAACCGTCACTTAGCTTGTTATATAATATTATCTTTTACACCAACCAAACGGTTTCAAGGCTGTTTCAGTGTTCGCACAATGCCTTATTTATAATAAACTGCAGATGGATGTCAATTTTTGATTTATTTCTAAACCTCATTCAAGAGAACTATTCTACTCCATAGCATTTTCGTGTTACAATGCGGTGAAAACAATGTCTCAAATAAAGACCTCTCTTCTTGGTTTGATTTCCGCATTATCAGCTGTCCATTGGCACAAACGGGGCAACAATAACCTAGAGGAGGATAAAGTTGTATTCGCAAATGTGTTCGGTAATGAGGCGACCATGGAACTGTGATCGATGACAATCTTATGCGTTGGTTCGTGGTAACGGTGCCTAAACTCTTCCAGCAATAAAAAAGATAACAGTGGTGGCAACGAAAAGAAGACCAAAAACAAAGGGAGGGGAGAGGAGCAAGGTTCACAAGATGAAATTCATGATTCATGTACAGCAATATTCCCCGAGGCTGGAAGCAAAGTATTAAAGGTTCCCGTGGAATTTAAATGTCACAGTAAGCAAGAAAGTAACATAGCTTCATCGACTTGGGTTGCTGCAGTGCTCGATTTTGGACAACATCATCAGATAAATTAGGCTCTTAGCACAGTCCTGGAGCTGCATTGCAGGGTGGATGTTCTCCTCCCCACCGGTAACATCAACTGGGATTCATAATTCATCGCACCAAAATCTTTTTATCTCACCTATGCTCTACCCACCTTTCTTGATATACCTTTTTGAGGTTGTGGGTGAAAGTTATTGACAGGAACTCGTGATTAAGAAAATGATTCATGCAGAAGATTCCATAGCTCCGGAGCTAGCTGTACCTTTGTGATTATCCCATGATTTTCATGGAATTTAAATGTCAACGTATTTTATTAAGAGATTCAAGCCTCTGTTTGCTAATAAAGAAAAAGACAGAAGCAAAGAGGAGACCCGGGCTTTGTGGCATACGGGGAGGAAATGTGGCAAAGGCTTATAAATAGGCATAGAAAAAGGTTCATATGGACCTGCAGAGTAGAGGAGCAGATTAATGGCAAGCATTACGTAAAAATCGCTATATATGTCACAGAACTGCTTCTGAACAGTGATGTCATTTTGATCACACGGGATCAAAACCAAGCGTTTTGATCGTGAAAAATTAACGGGTCATGCAAAATATGCTCACAAAACCTTTGCACAAAAACAATTTTCCGATACGTACTTTTTTAGTTTTAACAAGAAAACCGTTTTTTTTCCGCTATGATCGACTTAAATTTTCTAAAAAGTCTGCAGCGTCGACCGTCTATCTGCTCAATAAGCGGAAACACTGAATCGGACTGCCGTAAGTGCTGTTCTATAATGTTGACCAATTCGTGGTAATGTTGACGAAAAAGAATATTTGCTGTGCCTCTAATACAGCTGGTCGATGGTTCGAGCTACGATATTTCGACTGTGCGATGACGATATTGATACGGAAAAATTATGAAAATATTTTAAGTTTTGCGCGGAAGGCAAAACGTAATGCCGTATGCGATATGATGTGCTGGAAGCGATGCTGGGATGTATGCATCTCTCGCCTTGTTAGATGCCAGTATACAGTACCACTAAGTATTGATCAACATTCTTTGAGATTCATCTCTACGCTAGGCCAGTTTTCGTCTTATGATGTTTTCAAATTATGATGGGGTCGTCCTAACGCATCTCTATCGTAACTCGAGGACTACCTGTACCTTGTGCATTAACTCGGAAAAAGCTTAAGGGGTATTCCATGTGACTGCACCTTTTTCAGTAGGCAATGATCTCCGCTCCGCCAATGGAGCTTTTATCTGTTTGTGGCAGGCGCATCAACAAAATCGTTCCTTCAATTGTGTAATACTTGATCCAGTCTCAGCGTATGCTTTACAACGGTTGATCGTGTATATCGAGTAAAGGTTAAGAATGCAGCGCCTCTTTGTGCGAATATTTTGCCACATGATAAAATGCGTTGTATTAGAGGCAGCCCTCAAATAACACTACAGCGTTTAGATGGTTCTTACACGCTATTTTTCATTTCAGCTTACTATCGGTTTTTTCTTGAAGTTTATGCCCATTCTTTGCGCTCCATTAATTCAGCTAAAAGCTTCAGCTAAATTCACGGAATGAAAAGCGCTGAAAACAAGGCAAACAATGAAGAGGAGCTATAGGAGATTAATCCTACAGACCTCGATATGAGACGTCGACTGTTGCAGGCACAGCGATCGATGATGGTGAGCTACATTCGGTCTTAAAGTTCTTCGTAAATTTTGAATTCGTTTTGAGGAATTTCGAGTCTTATAGAACCGAAAAGTCGGTACGTTTCTTGTGTGCTGTGATTTATTAATATTTTTGTGTCTATATGCTCAGTCTACTGAAAATAATAATTGCAAATTTTTAACCCAATTTTGAAGGTCCCTTGCTGTAAGCATAACCACATAAGTCAAATATCAGCAAGTAAACATTTGTTTCATGTGCATCACTGATATATCATAACACCACATTCCGTTCAGTTTAAAGAGCCAGCACGACAGATGAGAATCAGTTGGATATGCTCTTCATATGAGGTGTTTATAACAAATAGGGTAAGTGATTCGAGCGCAACACTTCGAGTAGCAAACCGTTGAACGAAACTTTGAAGTTGCTAAGGAAAGGTGTAGGACTCAGTACATTCATCGTAGAAATCAGGCAAATCAGGAGACTAAAATAGATGCCTCCGACTCAGCTAACAAATTTTCAGCAGCTTTTCTGATCAGGCCGAGCCGAAATATAATGTGGGAAAGCTCCCGATATTAAAGAGCCGCAGTCTGAGGAACATCAGCATGGTTAGTATTCAATGGGCTCGTAGAGAGTAAAGAGTTACTGAAGTATGGAGAGAGATCCAAGCTTTCGAACGACCGTTAAGAAAAACTAATGACGACCAGCTATCTTGTTCGATCGCTTGAAGTAACAAGTTTCTGCGCATTCTCTTACGAGGAATTCGACTGCTTAATGCTCTGTTCATTTGTCACTTCGCCTGGCTACATATGAGGTAGCCAAAAGTCATAGACTGAAATTCACAGATGAATTTTGAAAATTGGCTTTCTTGGAGATTAGTCAGTTCGCTGCGCGCAAAACAATGAGCTTCTTGGTGAATGGGAACTTTTCTGAAGAAGAAGTTTACCGATAATTTTTCCAGCAAAAAATCGTCACTACAAATGGGCCAAAAATCATTATTTTGAGACAGAACGTGGAAGTTTCTCAATTCGAGAGCAAAACAATAACCACTCGTTTTCTTGATTTTCATCAGCAATCAACACAGACATATTTTTTCTCGAAACTGCAAATATCTGCAAATCTTACAGAATAGTGGTCGCCACGTTCTATGAAAGGGAGCGTTCCTATGTGACTTGAATTCAAAAGGTCGCCTACGTTGTGCATGCTTAGCTGACGCACTGTGCTTCAACATCATCGTGATGTAGAATGCATACAGTACCTGTCGAAATGTTTGGCCTAGATGACGGTTTGTAAGCAGTATGATTACGAATGGATTTTTGAACGGATTTCGAAAAACAACTTGCACTTGTGTCATTCACCAGTGACGCAATGAAAAGTCATGGGAGAGGCAGCTCTCGTCAAATGTTTGCACTTATTCATGGCCCGAAGTTCAAGACTCAGTAGTCATCACAGAGGTGGGCACGTTGAAAGGCAGCGTATATATATAGCCGATACACCAGCAAGCTTGTTTGCCAGGAAATAAATGCAGCAGATATTTGAGGTGCGATCGATAAGGTAGTTTAGTATGAGGTGCGAAATGCATTAAATGACGGCAGTTGGGTATGAGGTGTGACCTCAAGTCTTGACTTCGAAAACTTTTAAACATAGTAAATCATAGCCTGTATACTGAACAAGTGTGTTATATAAAAAACGACTGCAAAAATAAATGAACAAATAGCGACACTTCGATGATGATTAGCCGTAACAGCTATGCTAACAAATTAGTCAGCGCTTAGGCAAACGTTTTGTTACTCGATGCTAAAATGTTTGTATCACCGCCTTCTGTTCCATATTCCTCTCACGTTGACGTATCGCAATTACCTCACAAACAGGTAGTGAATTGGTTGCTGAATGGGTAACGAGATTAATTGCCAAATACTTTGCCCATTATCTTCATGAGCGGCTACTTTTTACGTACAATTTGGACCCATCTCAATGACAGCCGATCACATCTGTCACGCTGTGAAACACAATGTGAGAAGAAATCGAAAGAGTGAGATGAGTCGCTTACTGCTGATAACGATGCATAAAAGCTGCCAAGTGCTTAGATTTTAGCGTCGTGAACGTTGCCATGGCAAGCATAAAAATTCTAGGTCTTAAGGTGGATTCTGATATAGCCGAACACTTCCATTTCGTGGAAATATCTGGACTCCCGGTTTTCAAATAATCACTTGGTTAGCCCTCAAGATTAAAAAAATCTAAGAGTTTGGCAGTTTTTCAGATATCGAGTAAACGTTCTGCTGGTCGTCTTCATCTTTTGCTCGTCGAATTTAATAGACCTTAAGATGTTAGGTGTTAAATTCTACTTCGTTCTGTCACAAATGTTTTAGTCAGTAGCGATCATTATTGACTATGTGAAAAATCACTTGCCGATATCATGCCGGCTCACCATGATTACAGATAAAGGCATTCCTATCAGTAGTTATGAGAAATTTCGAACTCGTCGGCATTTCATTGTTAACAGCTCTAAGGAGGTCATAAACCCCGTCGCCTTCCTCATTTAACAAAAAATGACAAATAAACAGAGTAGCTATTTGAGCTGTGACATTACAGTGCTAAAAATAGCCGTTTTACAGCGCACTGCCAATTCTTGCTATTTTGTAATACACTGTGCCGCAGTAAAGTATACGGTTCCGGTTTATGATGATATTTGTACTCAGCATATATCACAGTACCGTGAAATGCCAAAGACGATGATTTTCGTGCAATATAATAGAGCACTCTTTTCCGATATCCCCGTTTGTGCGAGATGCGGTCACTTTTTGGAGTCATTTAGTGCGGCGAGTTGGTGGTCACCATAGCATCCATCTGCGCGTCCATCTGCCCGAATCGTCACAGTTCGCTGTTCCTCTCTCGATTTCGCATGCACTTTTCTCGCGTCACACTTATGCGACAGCTATGAAGAATCGCCACATTAGAACGCTAATTTTGGAGTCGCTTTCCCGCTGCCATTGTACGCGTTCCTTCGACGCTAAAAGAGTGTTGCATCTGGCGGAATCGACGACTCTAATCGTGTTCGACATGTGCGATTGTATCTCATGCTCAATTCCTCAAAATATGAGAGCCTGAGCTTGCCAGAACATCCAATAAGTTGATGCAAATATTTCGAATCCGTAAAGTTATGGTTTTTTAACAAATGTCGAAAAAATTTGCGTAAATGCAAAAAATTTTCGAAAAAAATATCGCCCAAAATTTCGAAGTTTGTTTTAATAATACAGCTTTCTTTGGCTGTAAAAAATCTTTAATGCATCCGCCCATACTAGCATGATTTGGGCCACTCATTTCGTAAGCATTGCTTTTATAATTTAACAAGTGGAATGGGCAGCGGCAGAATCACGATAATCGAACGCTGTCAAAACGCCGATTCGATCCAATCACAAGACTCTTCAATTACCATTTCGCGATTCACTTCCAGTGACACGCTGCTCTACGGGTCGCACCCTTTGCGCGGTACACAATGTCGCCTCAAGCGTGAAACCGAACGCTATAATTGGTTAGGAGGCGATCAAATCAGCATCATTATTACCGTACTCGTCAGCTTTACGATTTTGGTATGGCTCATATATTGCTGAACAGTTAGGCGCATGACCGTCGCTTAAAGGGTATCCGACTCAATGTTGTGCTCTCTCATTTTTTGAATAGGGCCCCAAATGCAAACTATGGATGATGGGGTGCTGCGGTGTGGAAGAAAATCTTATCAAGAAAATGCTGTCATACTGCAACGATGGAATTCACATCAAGCAAACACTGAATACGGCGAAGTGAAGTTTGAAGTAAGGGTTCATTTTGGGTTATAAACTCTACCTGCTGAATTTCAAGACAATGCCCATTGTTTGGTGCTGCGTGTCAAGTCGGCCTACCACGAAGATGCTTACTGTTTAGTCTTCATGCCAGCAAAACATTTTTCACTGCTCGTCATGCAGTCATTTGTCTCAAACAACCAATGCGCTAGATATAAGCATTTATGCTCAGAATGTCAAGCATGTGAAAGACGCACTCAAAAATATGATGAATTTGTGACTTATAGGAAATTTAGGCACTGAAAAAAAGACAACAGAAAACCCGATGGAGGAACTATGCTGTAAATTCAGAAGGCTAGGGAATCCAGACGGTATTGTAGGGTAGGGCGGATGTGAGTTTTACAGTTCATTAACAAAAACCGGATCCCGGGGAAGGAAAACACGGCTATTTATTTAGCTTCCAAAAGCTGCGAAGTTGAATAGAAGCAACTGTCATAAATTCGTGAATTTTAAGAAGTGTCACCCTAATAGCCCTCAACCATTCGGACGCTGCTTCATGCCAAAGAGAAGAGATCGAGGAGGAAAACACTTCAGAACCATTATTCATGGCTGCGTAAGGGATATCGAAAACAATAGCAGAATACGAAATTTCTAATAAGTCATAAATCAACATATACGAGTGACAGTATTATGGTTGCGGGTGAGCTTTATGCATTTGTTGGCAGCAATTTATTTTGAAGCTGTACGATTAAACTCTGAAATAGTGGCTCGCAGCGGAGAGAGCATCGCGCAAGAGTTTTATCGTTACCTCCCCCCACCCCCTCCTC
>JPKZ01001277.1:166849-187844 GCA_000803305.1 Toxocara canis
TGCCTCTTCCCCTCCCCCTCGTTCGAACGCTTCCCGAAAAGTACTCCAGCATGCTAAACTGTTTCACGAATTTTAAGCTATCTTTCCTCGAAAAAATCCCCTCCATTTTCGACGACCGCCAATTGTTTTTGCACGGCTCATCGTTATTTTGGGAATTGCTTTTCTTGGCACTGGAAATTTTGCACTGCAATTGAAGTGTGCACTAGCACCTTTTTTTCGCAAGACCATCCGCAGATTAAGATGTCACCATGGTGCTTAATTTTCGGAGTCTAATCGGAGCACAAGAATTTCACGCAACTCGTTATATGCTGGAGCCCATCAAGAATGACACCACAAAATGTGGGGTGGACGATCGAAGGAAAAGTGAACTATTTATTAGCTGTCTGACTGCCTTGTTGCCATTACTGTGCCCACACTAGTGAACCATTCCCATAGACAAGATGACAATGATCAATTTTCAAGAAAAATGCTGCCTTTAATTTCCTTCTATTTCGCTCAGTGCATTTGAGCCATCATTATAAAAAATCTAACTTCTACTGTTCTCATAGACGCAAGATTGTGCTTTAAGCAAAAGTTAAACATGTGCAAAATCACCGGATTTTAGTCAAAACATGAAACACGACTTTTTTTTAAAACAATATAAGTAGTGTGCATATAAATTTTAACTGCTGTAAACGAACCACAAAGAAACAACTATTCGCCATTCGCTTGATCTTGGACTTGACGAGCTGCTGATCCTCGAAATTCATACCAGTACATATAGGCAGAAATTCCCATCGCCGGTGCCCCTTTCCACCGGAGGTCTGGATTAGCTGTGAATAGCGTTACTGCTAAAAGGGTTTTTGCCTGCTTGGCAGAGGCGCTTCACCAATGATCGGTTCCTCAGGAACCATTGCCTATGGGGTTGTGGGGAGAAGGTGTGAACATGCAAATAATAGAGTTCTCGAATGTCATCGACCGGATACAAGCTAGACTCGTGGCTGAAAGGGGTTGTTCTGTATGCTGACCAGCTTCGATTTGCAGCGGCGACGATATGGCGTTCGCAAATCATTGTGCACCCATCCATAATGACCGACGCTCGGGAATTTTATCATTTTCTAACCGAGAGTACACACAATCAATCAGATTTGGTCTGAAACGCTCAACTCTGCCTTTATTATCTCCCTGTGATGCCCTTTTCTCAAATTATGGTCACTTGAGTTCTTCAATTCTCATCCCCCCCCCCTATTCCCCGACGGGTAGACCTGCTTACGGGCTTGTATGCACTAGTAAAATGACCGGAAGACCGAGTATCACTTTTGGTCTGCCCTATTCGTTTTCCACTTCTTTGTTCGTCTTCCTTTCTCATGTATACTCATAACTTCAACTAAATTTTTCAAATCTTTCACTTAATCGACAAAAATTCCCTTTATGAGACCACAAAGATATGAAATTACTAATGAAGTTTATTTATGATTTTGTTGCTTCACTATTCTCATTTCAATGCATTACAGCTATAGTTGCGGTAGCCAAAAGACAGTCAGCACAAAGGTGAAAATCCGTGAATGAATTTGCTTGGTACTGTATTACTTTCATTTTACTTTGTTCGGCGTGGTTCATAAATGGCAAATTCGGCTATATGTCACGTCGATTGCAAATGGAGAGGAGAAAAATGAAATGGATCGAAAATTGCAATGTTTTATCGAAGAAAATTGCATTTAATAGCGGTTCTATGTAAATAACGTTTTGAATTCAAAAACGCCTCTAAGGCAGACTGTGTTGTGTGTATGTAAACAAAATGCAGTTGCTCTCTCGCCCGAGCGATTGTTTGCGATTTTCGTTCCGGTTTCTTTGACCAAGGCGTACATTTGCATATCGTCTATTTGTGTGTTTGCCTCCTATTCCATGAGCACATCCTCTTTGGTCACATCTGCTCATGTCAATTTGTAGAGACAATTTGGCGGTTGCGCCTCTTAAATTTATCAGGCGCTTCGTTTGAAACTCTAATGCATTTGTCACAGCTTGAAGCGATTTTCGCACCTCACTTTGCATGTGAATCATCTAAGCAATCGAGCATCGCATAAACGCACTTCTTCGTTATGCTCATTGCGTCTGCTTTCGTTCGAAGTGTACATTTCTAATACAGATGCTTACTGCCCTCATTTCACTAAAATTCCTCATTCATAAACTTTTCATTTCGGTTTCAATCCAGTGAAGGACACAGCGTGAAGAACGTTCTCAAATCTAAACATAGTGATGCTCACAGCAGCGAAGAACCTTTTCAACTCGCTCTCGACCATTTATCACCATTAAATCAAACTGCTAATTGGATGAATCGCATGTATCGTTCAAATCTCTATATAAGCTGATCGAAAGAATGCTAATCAGATGTGAAAAACTTCTTCGCAAAATAATGGAGTGCTTTTTCTGGCAGTTCAAACGTCTCTCAATGTTTTTCAAAGGGAAACAACTCAAACGACGTAACTTTTGAAAGATAACTGGAAAGTGTTGCAATGAATGAGTTGCATGTCTCTAATCGTCCTGATTCTCGTGCACAGAGTTGAACGGACCAAATAAGTCTTAGACGTTCTACGCGCAATTATTAAAGTAGCTTAGAATTTGGGAATTTTGTACTACTAAGTGGGTCTGAAAGTCTTGAAAGGGAAGTTCGCTTGAAAAAAAAATGAGTCTAAAAGTTTAAACGACAACCAGCGTTAGTAGTTCGCCATTAATTTGCCCACACACCGAAGAATTTGCTAAAATTTCATATACGCTATAAAATTTTGTTCCTTTTTTCCTATAGCGTTTTTTGCTTTACTCGCTTTCCAAAGCACGGCCCAACCGGAAAAAATGGCTCACCCGGAACTCAGTTTTGTCTTCAAATTCGGAAATTGAAATTCTCGAGAATGAAATTTCTAACTTTCGAAAAACGTTTTCTTACTATTCCGCGCACACAGTGACATAAGCTACTGCTCATAGTGATGTTTTAGCGTGGTACAGTATTCGCCCCCCAAAGGTTTTCTATACGAAACACCACCGGTAAATCGACACTCTTGGTTTTCAGATGTTGAAAAAATGTTCCGATCACGTCTTAATGACAGAAGTAATAGTACTGATATAATTTCGTGTTCTTGTAAATTATCATGAACAAAACTTAGCCACATTTCTATACATTTATGCAGCTGCTGCTTGAGACCTTAGAAGTCAAAATTTCGACCGTTTTATGCGTTACTACCAAATTTCTACAATTTTTGCATGGTTAATTTATAGAAAAACGCTCAGAACTTCGCAAATGAATCGCCCAGTAAGGTGAGAAATGACAGTGGGCTTCATATTCAGTTGATTGCATAGAAGGATTTTTGATCACCTTGTTTCCTAAATGATTCCACAAAACGGAAGGGAAATTCTCACTTCATGTCAACAATAACATATATACAACAATAACCTGAGTAAATCTTTCACTCAACATAGCCTTCCGACTAATTAACCTTGCTCCGTCCAACCCCCCCCCCCTCCTCCTCTAGAAAAAACCCTTTCCCAGAAAGCTGCGAACTTGACAGCCCTCTTGGACGAAAGAGAATCATTTGAAGCAGCAAGATGGGAGTTTTTTTTTTAAATTTTATTGTAAATGGGCTTGCTAGCCTGCAACTTTTTTGGAACTGAACTAGAAGAGTTTACGAACATGGTCATAACCATGTGCGAAACCAGCTTACAGAGATGCCTCAACGTCTTTCTTCAAAAAAAAATGCTTTTTGATTTTATTCACTTGAAGCGCTGATCCGCTGAAATCTAAGATGGCCGATAAACTGAGGTGCTCGGCTCTCTCACCTTCTTTGATCTATTGTTCGTTGTGCTTGTGGCCTGCACATTTCAACGATAACAATCTCACTGCAATCACTTGCGAATATTTCTTGCTATCATAGGTGGCCTCCTTTTCAGCTAAAAGAAGTCATAACTTCCCATATAGTCCGAACTATAAAAGGTTTTGCCTCTTTGACGAAATTTCCGAAAAAGAAAATGAAACTGCCTTCTTGTTGGTTCGATGTGTTATTTGACTGGCCTCTGATTTGGTTCTGTTCTGGAAAAAATTTTAGAGGACGGCTTGTTATATTATGCGCTGCCCTTGAATTGTGCCATCATGATTGTTGTACTTTTTACAGGGTTTCTAAACAAGGCACACAACTCTCACCTTGGCGATGTCAGCAATGAAGCAGAATTTGGCAAAACAATTGGCTTGATGGGTGCTGCTGGATCGTTGGCTGAATAATGAATATCTAATAGGCGGTGAGAGATGGAAGGGGAGTGGGCAAAAGGAGCAAAGCTGTGCGCTAGCCCATCTAAATAATTGACACAGCAATTGCACATGCATATTGATATCAGCACTGTCATGTTCCAAATCACTTTTCACTTGGCGCAACTTCGTCGCAATAAAACTTACGAATGAATTTGGTATTCATCATCAGTTTCCGCTCCAATGACATTCCACTGTCACCAACGTGATCGTGTTTATAATGTTCTACCGATTTATTTGAATTTTTCCTATGTTCGGTTTCAATTGTTAGACTCTTCAAGTCTCATATTTTCGACAACGGACTTCCACACTTTTTAATTAAAACGATAAAATGCAATAAATAATACACTGCAAAATAATTTTAAGATGATTTCAGCAAGCAGCCATCATTCATATCGGATAACCCTAACATTGGCTTTGTTCGTGACCAACTGTGAGTTTACATGAGTAAAAAAGACATCCCACTGTTATGAAGGAGCGCTTACAGAGATAGTGAAATGGCATTGCTGAAATAATCGTACAAAAACATACAGAAAGACGTGTAAAAAACGCCAGAGAAAATATTTTCAGCGATTCAACTCCTCAAGGAATCAGCAAAACAAACAGAGCAACACAGTCACCCAACAGTACAGTGAGTTCGGAAAAGGCATTCTCTCTGTCAGATATGTCCATTTTTCCTCATTCAAAATGAATCCATTTTATCGCGAATGAGTGTTCCGTTCTTGGGAGAGTGTTACTTTCCAGTGACACATTGGAATATTTTTGTGAACGAACGGATTGCCCTCGCAAGTTTGTTGCTGGTTGTCGATCGGTTCGCTGTCTACAGATAAGTGCTCCTTGAGGTCTTCTGTGGCATCTTTGTATACAGTCGACTTTCATTTTCCGAGCTGCCGATAGCCTTGCCGACAACACTTTCGGTGGCAATGACACATATCTTATGTGCACCAGCTTTTTAGCTCTCCGCATTGAGCCTTATCATGGCTGCAGCCGAACCAATCTGTTTCTGCATTAGAGGACCAGCTAAAAGTCGCACTGCATCGCATTATATCTAGTCATTTCTCCGCGAAATGGCGAGTATTGGCTAGAATTTGGCACGAGCACCACTTCTTGCTTGAAACCCTGAAATATCTTTGACAAGTTGTTATTTCAATACATACTGCAATTTCAAATCACAAACTGAACTCATATTTGAGCCGAGCTCAGCAGCGGAGAGCTGGAAAACGATTGGTTAAGATGTATTATGAAGAGTGGAGCATTGCTTCGATTCTGGCTTTGAGCAACTCTATTTTACCAAAGCAGTAATGTATGCACTGCAGACTTTTCTCAAAAAATAGGCTTGTCGGGAATGTTATCAGTGGTCTTATGAGGAAAATGATCCTACAGAGAAGCACCGCTTCTGGATTCGTAGGGGCTGGATCGGTTTAGAGCGAGCAGAGTTGGGATTCTGTTTAGCAGGTGTAATACAGGTGATTTTCATATGCAAAATGTGCAAAAGGTGATTAGCAGGTGATTTCCATATACCAAATCTGCAAATGAGCTGCAAACGGTCGTTTTTCTGATCTGCAATTCCAACATTGGAAGCTGGAAATTTGACAAGTATAATCTACATTTAAGCAAATTTGATTTGCGGAACTCTGAAAAACGGGGAATGATGGGGAAGGAGTAGGGGTAAGGGAGGCGGGTGAAGCTAATGACGTTTCAGAAAAAACTACGCTCATTAGTGATTGTTCTGGCTGCGTTTTGCAGCGATCTGGTAACCCAAAAACGGATACTTTATAGTCGTCGAGTTGTATGACCGAGTGGTTGGGTTACTTACATGAATGTTGTTTCGCAAATTTTATCAATTGAATGGCCGCATTGTTGAATACGCTCTGCAATACAGTGTCCCCTCTTTCGCTGGGTCTGATTGGAAATGATGTTTGCCTTCAGCATCATCAAGTTTTTGTTAGCAATTTTTTAAACCGCCTGGCGTGGTGGACCGAATTGCCAAAGCGCATGTTACTGTGGTTCTCCTGCACGCTTTACTATTTTTTCGTTATTTTTTTCCTTGGTTTGCTTTTGAAGTGACATATTGTTCCTGTTTCAAGCCATGTGTTTTGCTTCAGTTCTTTCCATCTGAAGTTAGTTTTACGGAACATTCAATCAAAGAGTAAACAAACTGGGAAGTGTAGCAGAAATAGTAGAAAGAAACTATGAGCGAAGAACATGCTGGCAACATTCAACAAGTCGAACAAGAATTAAGCAATGAGAGGCAATCAGTGATGACAGCAGATAATGGAAGATTCGTGAGTGAAATCTGATCTATTCACATTCGTTTCTGTGCATTCGATATGCACATCTTGCATTCGAACAGGGCACTCTTCGCAAACCACAACAGTATTTGCACGTCTCTGCAGTCGTCTTCTGTAATTCTGTTTGCTTTCAAAGATCGAACGTCGAAGGCGCTTTCGAATAACACTAGGACTGGTAAGGACACAAGAAAGGCTAGTGGTGCATCATGCGCCTTCTGCAATTCAGACTATCGGATCAACTGGCTGCACAAATGCTAGAAATGATGGCTAGTGTCACTAAGTGCAGTCACTTTTGTCACTTTTGCAAACTGATTGCAGGAATGTTCTTTAAGAAGTTGTATCTGCAAATAATACAGAAGATTTTGACTTGCAAATATCCCTCTAAGATCTGTACAATTTCTTTCCCTAAAAAAATAATCGCCTCATTAATCATTGATGCTGGTTTCGAATAGGATTCATGGAAGAAACGCCTCCATCAGTGCTTTCGTTCAATGAGTCAACAAACAAGTTATCAGAGTGCGAAATTGTTTGTAATGATCGTATCAGGCGATCTAAAAGGAGTAGAATAGAGTTGGTTTATCCATCAGGACATAGTCGCATCAACATTCAGTTATGAAGTACTTCCTGGCAGAATCCATAGGAGATTTTTTGTCAAGTAAAACGAAAAGCAAATTTTTATTATTGCGGAAAAAAATGCGCGACAACAAATTGCTTAGTACGGAAAATTTTATGGGTTTCAAAAATTTTCAGGATTCTCGTATTACTAATGCAAGAAAAATATTGCATTTCTCATATCGTTTCGTTTTTCTTCTTTTTTTTTTCGAAAACTTCCTTTTTCAGAGCAATTTCAGGTTGATACTGAAAGTTTGCGAGGGGAATGTTAACTGATGCCAACACGCTAATAATCATTTTCTCTTTTTAGCCAATTTCACTTGTTTTTAAATTTAATTCGATCAATATGAAACGTGCAGTACCATTACGATAGGCCCCGCACACCAGTCCAGAACTCCTCTGCTTGGTTTATTTAATTAACAGCATATTTAAATGCATGTGTCGATTTAAGCATAAGCTTTATCTCAGCATTCTATTGAGCTTTCATCTTTGCAGAACATTTCGATCATACATATGTTGTTGATCGACATGGCTAATTGTATATATGTGTGTGATGGTTTAAGAGCATACCACTATGATTATGGCATTGCTCGTCTCACGGTGAGCATGAGATAAAAGATTGGCGAGAAAGAATCGTAGCATGATATTTCGAACCAAGATGGAACATTTCGTCGCATAGATGGAATATTTTCTTGGAATTTTCCGCACGAATGCACCCCAAAGAGCTACAGCAAGAGGGAAATGCGTCTGCGTCATCCTCTCTGTGACAAGTGCCGGATGTGCTCGTTAGTCATTTCTGATTTTATAGCCTATTGCGAATATAGGACCTGTATTTCCCGCTCCATGAGCACTGCAAATTTACTCGTGTCGTCTTCAGATTGCCGTATTCTCTTCGATAGGAGCCTCCTTAGAGTTTCTTTTTTTTGCTGCCATCAGAGGGTGGGCTTCTTCTATTCTTGAAAATGATTACTTTGGAAGGTACGTACCATGTCGACTAGGAGCATTCCCCTCCAAGGTGCTCAATTATGCGCCGCTGTCCGCTGTGCTGCAGCTGGACGATGCAGCAGCAGCGTCATCATCAGCAGCAGCACAAGCATCTAATGTATGAGTGGCGTATCGTAATTGAGGGCGAGGCGCGTGTTCCATGCCGACCTCGAGTGACCTTTTCGCCGTCACCTGCCCTCTCTCCCAGCCTAGCATATAACCCCTGAACGACCATCTGCCGTCCTCCCTCGTCGCGCTTAGAAACACGATAACCAACCCTCCGTTCCACGAACATCGTAAACCAACATTCTAATATTTTGCCTTGTACGAACAGTGTTCAGTCAAACAACAATCTAAACATGCTGTATGCTGAAGCAATGTAATTCCTAAAGAGCTTTAACTGTATCCAGGTAAATCATCATGCGACCAATATATTATTATCGATTGGAAAAAAAAAACATATATGTGTGGCGATATATATATATATACACGTGACGATTATATATATATATATATACGTATGTATATATGTGTACAACATATACACATATATATGATATATGATTATACATATATATATATATATACATATATATACATATATATAAGCACGCATAGAATCATACTGATATGGCCTCACACTGTCAACGAACACATCAACTGCAATGTCATATAAAAGAATCATATAGCACCGACCGTTCCATGCTGAAGCATCGAAGGTGAAAGTAATTAATGTTTTCTCAGAATGGTATCAAAGAACTTACACACTAACTTGATTTGCTATGAGCGAAGAAGTTTGCAAACAAAATTTCTCAAGAGTTGTGTAGGCTGCTAGATGCAATTCCTCATTCGCTTCGAATATTTTAAATCTTTGACGTCTCAATGAAGCTAGGTCTCTTTTCTGTTTTCAGTGCATTACGATTATTCGTTGGTTCGTAAGAAAAACCACACGTGGTGCACGTGCTATTTCAACATGTTTACAAGTTTCCTTTAAAATTCATCGAATTTCGACCGATTTTTTCCTAAACTTTCTAATTTCTCTATGAGCCAAAATATATATAAATCGAGTAAATGGCGATTTTGAAAGATTGTTCTGTTTCCATAGCTAAATGCCATCGGTAAACCTTTCAATACGATCAGATTTCTCTATTGAAACGGTGTTTTCCCGAAATAGCATCCTAACGTTATTCCCATTGACAATCATTTACTACGACTTAAATAAGTGTTAACCAACAATTTTCATTCCTAGCAACGGTGTGACACCTCTCCAGCTAAAAAAAAATCCAATCGTATTTGTTAGAGGTGCCTTGATGGCCTTTTTGCAAAAGTCTTCAACTTTGTAAGTTCATTTTAAAAAAAAACACATCCTAATCGAGTATGCTACCCTCTTCATATCGACGGCCGTCCACTGAAATTGCTTTAATATGATGGTGTATAGAAACGATAAAAATGTGAGTCAGCAATATAACAAATTGCTCAGTTGCGTCACCCATATCGACAACAGGCACAGTGAGCAGCTGCAAGTCAGCCGTTCATGTTTGAATGCGTCTTACGCGGCGTTACGTAAAACAACGAGGCCTGAAGGTCACCACCGGTGTGCGATGTTCTATCGCCTACTGTAAACTTTGCACAACAGAAAACCACCCAAGAGCACACTTCATCTACCACTTATCTCATTATCCAATAAGCTCGTATAGATTAACCAAACCCTCGCTACCGTTCAATCCTCTCGAATTCGCATTACACTCATAAAATGCTTATCTTTAGGTAACCAGACCCTCAATACCATAATTCATTGGTCAGTTCTGATAGACGTATAAGAGTTCTTCCTAGGATGAGCTATCACTAAAAGCTTTGAGAAGTACTATTCCTAAAATAAACAGTGAACAACTAGTTTCTATGTATTCTTCACTTACGGCAAATATATCGCTGGAATATGTCTAAAGAATGCCACTAGAATCACCTCTTGTGAGGACCATCATGCGTCATCAGCACACTCATTTGTTTCAAATTCAAAATGATCATTTTGAACCCAACAAGCACAGATTTCAGCAGCTTAACCTGTGATCCGCTACAAAATGGCCAATTCAAAAATGGTTTTTCAAAAAACATTATTTTGCGTTTATTTCAAATATTACGGCGACCTATTTCTAACATTCGCTTCCGAAAGGGTGAGGATTAAATAGCATCCGCTTTCATTAATATTTGAGGTTCACAGATAAGACATTTGCCTTGTTTACATACACCGTATGCTTTGCTCGTTTGAGTATTCTTGTTGTGACTCCCCAATTCAAATAACAAGTTTTCAAAATTGCAGAAGAAGCTCTTTCATTAATTGGCTTTTCCGCATCTAAACTTTCTTTTTACAAACATTACTGCTTTCGAGTTTATCCTATATTTTATTTTATAGGTATTTAAACAAGTTTACTTCGCCCCACTTAAATGTAGAGTTTTTTAGATTCCACCTGTAACTCGGTCTTACCATATTATCGCACAGCAATCGTCCCTTCTATTCAATTGGTATATACAAGAAATAATCACAGAAAAGATATTGTAAATTAATGCGGCAATTCTCATTGTGCTATGGCACAATACAGAATCAAATATGAGAATTGAGCTTAGCAGGATGTGTAGGATGATTTTAGAATTTAAAACGCATGAGCTTAGTAGCAAATTTATGTATGATGAAGCAGCAGTGCACTGCTGTGCAACCAAGAGAGAGTACCGCCGTCCACCCACTGTGAGTACAATCTGTCGAACAGCTTGTGCTCACCTCCCAGTTCGTCCATATCATTAAGCAAATCAATTTCGTTCGCCTATTCCGTCGCAAGAAATCGAGAATCAAAATTTACGAACATATCGTTTATACGTTGGTTGGTATAGCCCTTGCAAAAGCGACAAACAAAAGCACATGAACATCATGGTGCTTTCTTGTTTTGCTCACAATCAGAGTGAAGATCGCATTTAACAGCGTCTCGTGTGATTCGCAAAGACAGAAATCTCAATGCTGTTAGCTTTTAACTCAATAAAATTTTCAAATTGCAGTTTGTTATTAATTTTTTGAAGTTTCTTAATTCACTTAAAACTGAAAAATGAGTTTTCAAATTGCTTTTATCAGATGTTTTGGACAGGCAAAATCGGTTGAACTGAATTTGAATTTGCCGACTTTATGTTAAACAAAGCTCACAACATTTTAGAGGCTATCGAAGTGTTCACTGGGAAGACAACATTTTCAAGCAAACAAGTGAAGCATCGGTCTTTTTTAATTTCACTTAGGAAGGCAAAATCGCTCTGCGAAACACCTTACCGTCTTGTAAGAGCACAGTGGAAGGACTGAAAGGCGCATACTTTTCGACAAAAAATCGTTGCGGGCATTAATGAAGTTAATTTAATATACGCCGATTCATCTGAGTGGGATAACTAACGAGAAAGAAGAACCTTTAACAACTCGACCGGTCCACCTCTTGCATTCTTTTTGAACTACTGGAATATTAATAATATTAACTTCCAATTAAAGTATGTATCTGGAAAATTCTTCAACCCATATTTTTCAAACATCTTTTTCCTTTGTGTGGCTAGCCATCGACACTTGTTCAGAACAGTTCTCTGACTTTCGCCTCCAAGATCGTTTCGTCGAGCCACCAGAGTGCTCCTGTCTGCCAAAAACGGCCTCCACCCCCTCCCTTTGAGTTGGAAATCCTTCTCGATTGGACATAAAATTCCAACCATCCAGAAAAAGGAACGAATAAAAATTTGAAGCAAAAAACTACTTGAGAAAATTGTTCGATAAATGAATAGCGATGAAGAATGAGGAAAATGATGCAGAGAGGAACTTGCTAGCGATTTGTGTGATGCGTCAGGCCGTCGCTTAAATCAAATCGCATCGCAGAGAGAACATACTCTTCTTTATTACGGCAATTTCATTCCATATATACTTTCGCTGATTGAAATTGCATCCTCTCTACGATTCCCTTCCTTCCCAATTTCGACCAAATCCGTACGCAGCACTCAAAGAACGTTTACAGCATTTTGTTTCAATTATCCGAGATATGAGGGTACTTTTTGGTCGAGACGTATTGTTTGCCGAAGGGTGACCTAGGAGATACTCAGGCAAAAACATTTGTAGAGGGAGGGAGCAAGGGGAGGACAGAAAGGGGGAAGGGGTTAAGAAGATCGTGGATCGTCTGTTTCGAGTGGTACAAAACTTCGAAAGATATTTTTAGCCCCAACCAAGTGCGCTAGCGAATCGTTTTTATCAAACTGGCTGTTTCGAAGGTTTCAAGATGAATTCAACATCTGCTTACAAATCGCCTTTCACTATTTCAAATTTGATTGCCGTTTATAGTTGAGTAGTCCTTAAGTATCGAAAACGTTGTCATCCGGCTATCGATCTATAAAGAAAGTACGTATGATGAATGCTTTGCTAAACGAATAGAATGATATGGCGAGCAGAGAGAGGGTCGTTCGCGATAAAACGAACAATTTCATCAGTTAAAAATAATGTTCGAAAATGTTTGCCGAAAACGACGGTTCACAGCGCTTAAGTGCTCACATGCTAATGGACTTCGTAACTTAGCAGCAACCATATACAAGCGAGCCATTTCTCTCGTTAACGATCGCTTCCGTCATATGTTGAAAAAGTTCCAATGTAGGTTCTTTGATGTGAAGGGTATTCATTGAAAGGGCTACTCATTGTGGCCTCTTTAGCTATCTGCGAACTGCGCAATCTATGGTATTGTACAACACTATCAATTCTTGAATGCTCTTGATAGCATCTTATGCAGTTTAGAGAGAGCAGATTTGAGTGAAGGGAGGCGGTGGAGAGGTGAACAGAGTTCACATCAGTTTGGTGCTACTTAAGGAGGTTAAAGAGAATTGTTGAGAAAAACGAAGTCCACTTATGTGATTTTCAGTTTAAAAAAAGTCCCATAAAGATTCCATCGATGAGAATAAAATTTTGAATTTGCCGTTTTATTTTTGGTGGGGAAAACTCGTGGCAATTTTGGTAGAAAATATTATGCTGATTGTTTGGAAAATTTCTCCATTACTTTTGTTCTTCCTTAAAATTTCAATATTTGCATGAGCAAAAATGTCCATTTCGTCAAGATTATTATTGATTGTAAAATTGACTTCAAATTTCACATAAGTTTTTGAACTTCTTCGTTACCTAAGTAAATCTCCAGCATCTTGTGTGGCACTAACTTACTATTTAAGGAGGGCGTGAGAATTTTATGTGGTCATAATTCGAAAGCAGTTAAGCGCACAAGAAGTAATTTTGCTCATCAGGCAGAAAATAACTGTTTTGATATGATTCGATAAGTGCAGCAATTCCCTCCTCCATCTTAATTGGGGTGTTTGCTGCAGACTGCAAAAGAGACCATCTCCTGCGTATTGCTAACAAAATTTTTTGTTAGGCTTTCATCGCTTTATCACGCTGCATGTTTCGCTTTATTTGCACTGGATGTTTCATAACGAGCTTACGGAAGATAACCGCAATGGAATGTGGAACCTTGTTCCAATTGCGCATCTACTTAGTGATCGATGAACCGTAGACACTCGAAGATGAAACCAGCCGAAGAAATCACTCTACAGGTGATATAGTTGAACGCTTGTGTATTTATTTCACAAATATTATTTGAAATGTGAGAGGAAATAAAGGAAATAAATACGAAATTTTAAAATCTTTTGACCCACACAATAGCATATAGTCGACAACATTTGTATACACATCTCAAAATTATTATTCGATCTGATTCTCCCACCGCACCCCTAAAAGGGGGCGCCCAAGGGGACAAATGAGTGAGGATCTTAAATGAAGTCGAATCAAATTAGATTGCCTAGCGGACGCGTGCTTCTCCTCATTCAACTGACAGCGTTCATTCATTTTTTTGGAGGGAGGGACACACTCTCCCATAACCAAATAACTCTCTCTCTCTCTTCATGCCGACGGCGAATGAATTAGCACGCTCGACTCGTTTTCTGCTTATTAGCATCGATTGCCTCTGATTGGCTAATACACCACTGGAGGCGGAGCTCTAAGGATACAGTGTTTGTGAGAGACTGTGAAGGATGGAGAGCACGCAGACATGGATTCGCCAATGGCAGCTGTGTTCGAATGATTCCGATGTGACCACTGTACGCATTCTCGAGCGTTCGCTCGTTTCGGCTGACTGAGAGGCTTTGCTTCTCCGGAAGCCGAAATTAAACATTGGAGTCCGCCTTCCATATGGCTTTGTAGTTTACTCCTTGATGCTCTCCTTTTAAAAGGTAGAAGTCATGAGATAATAACGAAAACCTGTCCGGGCCAGTGCTACTTTAGTATCTGCCTTTTCGTTGGCATATTGACAGATAATTTTGAACACACGCAAGTCGTGATTATGCTCAGTGTTGCGCAAATAGGCGTTTTACTTGCTATGAGCAGTGGCAGAACTGAGAGTAATGAGAGGGATGAGGGGCGGGGGGAATGGAGGGTATTGGAAGGAAGTGCCCTTTTTAAAATTTAAACGCTAAAGATGTCGTTCCTCCTCAGATTTGCGCTTCATACTTTTTGTGCTTTAGTCTCTGGCCTTTGCTACTAACTTTCTTTTGCGGTTTTTATAATCATGCTGTTAAACCTTGGCGGCCTGAGTGCACCGTGCCTGTACCGTCAGTTGACTGCGAAGAGAAAAACTAGGTATAGTCATGAGTGAAATGCACACCTATGGCAACACCAAATTAAGATGCCTTTTAATTAGTCGCTTTTGCCGACCTTTGCTTGGAATTGTGATGGTGTTAATATACCGCCTTTTGCTGGTGCTTAGGCTGAACGTTTCTTTCGTCTTCCCGTATCGTTATTAAGGAGTCGAGTTTGTCTGTGAGGGTGAAATTGGTGAGCTTATCTTTTTTTCTTTTTGTACAGCTTGCAAGTTGAGTATGGTGGTATTGATTCTTTGTGACATATGGATATTTCATCATCCAAGAAACACCAACCAACTCTTCAGTAAGTGCTGCATTGTAAATCAGTTGATACCAGTTTTGGCCGTCCTTCGAAACGTCTGAGTACAGCTCCTCAGCGATTGGCTAAAAAATGCTTTTTAGCAAGCTGCGAAATATTTTTGCATTTCTTCAGGTTTTCTGAGCTTTTTCAGGTTATATGTGACAGTCCTAACCCGTGTTGTGTGTGGCGACCTCTGACCTCATGTCAACGGGCGACTTCATGGCCCAACGTTTGCTTGGAGGTACAAAACCATCACCGATACCTAGTTGTGCATCGTCATCTGGCGACGAATCACCACTGCTGCCGTCGGTTTCTCGAGGTGGTGACATTTTCGCAAATACGGCCGATTATGCGGCCGCCATGCAATTAATGCAGCTGCAGGTCTTCTGCCAGCCAGGACTGCTCAATGCCTTTGTGGCGCACATTGCGCAGCTCGGCGCCATTAACAGCTTCTACAAGGTGAATCAGTGCTCTTTCCAGTGTTACACCAACACATAATCAGCGATAGAAAATTGTATGAAGTTATCACTGATTGTATTTCTCAAGCTCATAAAAATCTTGGGTTAGGGATGCTCTCCAAGGAGTGAAGTCAGCCCCACAAGCCTCCTGAACCGAGAACGGCGACACCATAAATCACCCTACATTTCGCAGATTCTTCGGAGGTCCGATTTCACCGTCGATATAGCATTTTTCGCCGATACCATCCCGCTCCCCCTCCACGCACACGCCCTCAGCAGCATTTGTGAAGCCACTGCGCGGGTGCGTGAGTCAACTTCAGTCAGTAGTGTAGAAACATCTGGGGTTTGACAAGAAGCAGCGCTGCTGTTATGATGAATTGTTTCTTTTCGGAAGCCATGGACCTATTATGCATTTTGCATTCCATTTTTTTTCCTCATCTCGAAAACAGCTCGCGAGACAGGCCTGGAAAGGAAAAGTGGAAGAGAAGAAAGCAACAATAAAAGCAAAATGAAACGAGGGAAAAAGAGATTGTAGGTCGTCCCAACCGTCAGCTAAAATCACGACCAAGTCACGGATTAATAAGGACAATGAACTAACTTATTAATAACAGACATGCAAAGAAATCGACTTGCGAGTGCACTGAATGTACTGCAACAGATAGGTCTTGCTTCTTGTCATCTTTTGTAGAGAACTACAGCACAAAAAAGCAGTTGCGATTTATACATACGATCATGGGAATTGTTCAACACGCGTATCTATACTCCTGGTTGTTTTACAGTTTTTTTCCTTTTAAAAAGTAAAGATTTTTTTAAAAAACATTTAGTTTGCGGGTGAAACCAAATCCTGCGGTAATCGCATGCTTAGTTTCTTTCTTTAATGAATAACGTTAAAACAACGTAATGAATAGAAGTTACGCTTAACAATTGTCTACTTTTCGAATACGAGTCATTTGCATATGCAAACTGCGCTCACGCTTATTGTTTAAAGGATTCATCAAAAGATGTTCAAGTTGATGCGATCCGCGAACGAAAACGCGTACTGTCTCGGAGCGGCGACGATATGCAAGCAAAAAGATGCAAAACAACGAAACGCATCGCGGATGATAAAGAAACGAGTTCACCCGTTTCTGGAATGTTCATTAAGGCTCGTTAAGTCATTATTGCGAAATCCGCTTATCGTTTTGTGTCGAATTTGGCACGACCATCGATAATGATAATGTACATCAAAAAGTGCGTTGAAAAATGATTTATTGTGAAGCAAAAATATTATTGTCGACATTTCGATTTTTGAACACAAAGAAACAAGTTAAAGCAAATGATGATCCAGTTCCTCAATCAAACTCGGCATTTATATTTTGATGGATGGGGTATTGAAATACCCAATGGGTAAAGTGCACACTTACGAATTTACTGTTTAACTTGGTCTTTATGAAACCACAAAAGCTAACCCACATAAATATATAATCATTAAAAGCTATTCTATGGTAGCATTGTTTAGCATTACAATCCAACTTGTCTGCTTCCATTGTGGGAGAGTTCTTCGTTATCGCCCAACCGAACCTTTCGATGCACTCAGCCGATACTGAAATGTGCGAAACAACTGCTAATACCATTGTATCTGTTTTCAGCATTTCACTGCTTTTATGAAGGTTAAGCAAAACTGTGAATCCACCTTTAAAAACTATGTATTTTCATCGATCTCCCAGTCGTTGGCATTTTTGTTAGTTAAATTTCATGGGCCCAATCAGTGGTGCAGTTTCAGGAGGCATCATCAGTACCTCCAGCTAATGAACTGCAAGCGGCAGCTGATATGGACGAAACGGCAGCGTTCGTGAATGTATCAGAGGAGAGCCGCCGTAATATCGCACAAATCGAGAACGTCATCGGAGATTGCGTGTGCGCACTATGCAAGGTTAGCAGTGCACGATGAATAGCACATTTCGTTGTTACGTATTCGTCTGTGATTATGTTTTTCTTCACGCAATCTACTCTCTTATAACACGTCCCCTTGTTATAGCAAATGAAGGTAACTTTAAAAATTGTCACACTCGTTCGTTTTGCTTCAATTTACAACGTGTGTTACTATCACAAGCACTCGCAAAAACCGTTATTTTAAGGATAGGTAATGAATATGTAATAGACCAGTTGGAAAGCATGTTATACGCTTACCGCAATCTTGCTTAAATGCTTTAGTGACTGCCTAAAAAACAAATGGCGAAAATGAGTTACAAGTAAATACTTCTGTTCAAACAACCATCGAACGACTTCTCCTAAGATATCCTATGAAATAGTGGCGAGTAAGCGATTTATTGCGGGAAATTCGGCCCTGCATTCCCAAAATTTCTTTTTTTGTCGTCCGAAAATTGATAATTCTAGCTATATTTGGTGCCTTTTATAGATACAAATTTCTACATCGTATGCTTCAAACTTCAGTTCGGAAATCGAATATGAGAACGATTATTTCCCTGGCCTATTTTTTTCCCGCCCAAGTATAATCCACGGCAATGCTTCTAAACAAAGCTTGCGAAAGATTCATGAGTTTCTGAATGAGTTTTGGCGTACGGAAAAACCGTGATTGCCTTTCCGATTCGCAAGTTAAAACTGGGGGCCGGACAGACAGACAGACAGACAGACAGATATACGTAGACATAGAAGCATGCGCATAAACATCATTGCTGTATAGCGTGCTTTCGTAACGACTAAAAGTGTATGAGAATGGAGTAAGATTGACTGAATGTCTTTTCTTTTCGATTACACATATCGCACAAAGAATTTAGCAAACTATAAAGATGGATGAATCACTGAAAATTTGCTGCATATTTGTTAACAATTTACGGGTATTGTGTTTGCAAAACCGGAAGAGAATGGAGGAGAATACTTTTACACCAAAATGTTTTCTTTTTCCTTAAACAAGGACTGGTGCTAGTGCTGCGCGTATCGTTCAACATATGATTTCATACGGTGCCGTGCGTTATTCATAGCGTTGGTGTCACGTTGCAAAACGTTTCGAAATGCATGATATTTGATAAGAAGACAACGTCCCTTCTCGAGCGATTTTTGTGCCAAGCGAAATTTCGATTGCTTCTTTTCATAACATTTTTGGTTTTGTGCGTTGCGTTACGAATAAGTACGGTTCACATTAATTTCCTTCAGCACATATAAATTGCTTCAGTTCTATCCGTAGAGATTTTCAGTGGCGATACTTAAATTGTGAGAGGAACTTTAAATAATTTAAGGTTAAGTATGAAGATGTCTTTCGACTTGCACAACATCGATGTCCTCGAATAATGCACGAAGAGTATCGGTGCCCTGAATGTGAAAAGGTTATTTTCTTTTTATACGCTTCTTTCAGGTAGTCGATTCTTTCTTCCTCTCCCTTTCGTACCGCTTTCTCATTCTTTCTTTACATGCGCATCGTGTTTGACTCCTATTGACAGTAACAGTTCCGAAAGCATGCAGTGGACCCCGCTTAAAAAAGTTCGACTTCTCCCTAATAGCGGGCAGTAGCTTACGCGTCGTAGCCTAAATGAATAATATCGCCAACGTGACAGACAGTAGACGAAGCGCCTTAGAAGAAAATGTAAGTTTGCCAGTGGACCTTCGCGGGGCCAATAAAGCGCTTCTTGGCTTGTTGACCTTACCACCCGTCGCTTCCGGAAGTTCAGCTGCAAGAGATTAATGTGTGCTTTATATTGCGTCGTTTTGAAGTGACCGCCATGGAGTGGGGTGTAAACATGCGCGCACATTCCCGCTTTCCTTTTACAACCACCCTTGTCTTTAGAGTCTTAACGAGAAATTAAGCGCGAAGCAATAACGAGCTGGACGAGCCGAGCAGTCGCTGGCGTCTCAATGTCGCGTCACGTTTTTGAAATGATTCGTTTCACGCATTTCCGGGCCGATTTCGTCGTCTTACGAATATGTTATCGGTCGGTGCAATTCGATTGACTGGCATAAGAGCTTAGCAGATACGAGAACTGATCTGCAGGTATATCGCTGACAACGAAGGTACTTTCTTTCAGGTGTTCAGCTGCCCAGCAAATTTAGCCTCTCATCGTCGTTGGCATAAGCCAAAGGATGCGGTGGAAATATTCGAATGTGCTACGTGCTCGATGCCGTTCGATTCAAAGAAGTCGCTACGAGTGCACGCCGCACAATGCTGCTCCAGAACGCCCCGATCCCTGTCCACACTGCTGCACCTCAAAATGGCATAGATAAGTGAGCCCCGTGTCCTAAACATGTGAATTTGGTCATCTAGTCTCTCTGAGACATGCAAAATCCGTTTTTCCTTACGATCTTCGCTGACGAGCGGCAGGTCTCACTTGGTTTACATTTGCCAAAGATTGGCGCATCATGGAAGGTTAACATGTCGGTGATGGCGTTCACCTGTACTGACATAGACTGCTACTTCCGCATGAAGCCTTTCTTTGCTACGCTGGTCAAACTTCGCTCGTTTTCGCGCAGAAGGGCTGGAAAAGCAGTCAAAATATTTGCTTGCTAAAACTGTACAATATTAGAACTTTTCGGTAGATGGATTTGCGTTCGGTTGGTGGTTTACATTTGATGAAATGAAGACGTGCTTTCATCTAAGGGTTGTTTGGTCCATTTGGATTGCTCATTACCGACAGGCCAATCATTGCACCAATCACTTTACTCAATAACATGCTTATCTTTGACGGCGTTTAGAAACGCCTCTTTACAAACGCATTTTGCGAACGCCTAATCGAGAGCTTCGCCCGTTCGAACATATCTTTCATATCTTCTCATACATATCACGAGAATAAAAATGATGAGCTCAATCAAATTTCACTCATCAAAGAGCTTTGCGTTTCTCTGCTCGACGCTATTGTCCGATTCTTTTCTCATCATTGTTGCGCATATGTATTGCAAAAGATTGCTGCGCAACAATGCTGACTAAGATAAGCATTGCCGTTTATGAGACACTTACACTTTGCTTGGTATAGCAAATACCAGCTGGATAAACATTTATCTCTTTAGAGTCTTTAAAATGAGTGGAGTATGCGTTTTTGGAATTTGTTCGTGTGCCCCTTCAACGCATTCTCGTTTTGTTTGCAGCAATCTTTTCGTCGAGTGCCGATATTGGGGCTTAAAAATGTGTAACATATTCAAAAATGGCATGTTCGCCTCGAGCAGCGAACTCGCATTTTCATATGTTATTTTGTGATTTGTTATAATCCCGCAGAATGTGTCATACCCATAATTCCCCGAAAAAAAGGCCGCGATGCATCGCAAATCGTTCGACAGTATCGTTGCACTGATTGTATTCGAAAACCTTCCTCACTTTTATAGTCCCATAATCGACGCTTTTTCATGGGCACTTTCTGTGCACTCCGAACTGTTGGGCATCGTACTGACCCCTTTCATTTTGTCCCTCTCTACGCCCTCT